>JXCR01122845.1:167308-179615 GCA_002079205.1 Phalaenopsis hybrid cultivar | reverse complement strand
AGCCAGGTAGGTGGATTTTGTTCACGTGCACTAGCCCACTCGCAGGCTCCTCTAATTCTTTTGTCGTTGTGATGTACTTCGATTACGATAAACTCCTTCAACTTTGCGGCCTTGATAAGCTCCTCCACTAGATTTTTCAGATGACGACACTCATCCATTTTGTGTCATGGTCCCGATGGTTGGCGCAATACTTATTTGAATTGTGCAATACTGGTGTTGTTTTCAACAGAGGGACCTTTTGTGAAGTAGTCCTTATTTTGAATGCCCGAACTAATTCAGCCATTTACACATTCAAGGGTCTCGAACCTTGCATCTCCTAATATTCGTGTGATTGCTTGAAGTATCGGGACGCCANGGTGTTGTTTTCAACAGAGGGACCTTTTGTGAAGTAGTCCTTATTTTGAATGCCCGAACTAATTCAGCCATTCACACATTCAAGGGTCTCGAACCTTGCATCTCCTAATATTCGTGTGATTGCTTGAAGTATTGGGATGCCGCTAGTTGGAGGGGCGTCGCTGCTAACCCTGGTTGCCTTAGCTGCACTTCTGGTTGTCCCGGGGCCTCGTATTGCCTTTCAATCATCGGTCAGGGCTCGGTCCTTTGTCCTTCGGTCGTCCTCTCGGCCTTTCCGCTTTTGTGGTCGAGGGGTCGAATGCTCTCGGTTTAATTTCCGAGGACTCCATAAGGTCTTCTTCAGCAACGATATGATCATTTGCTAATTTTATGACATCCGTGAAGGTTTTTGGCTAAGTTTAGCTCATACCTGAATCACTTGCTGCGGATTCCTTGTTTCAGAATGGTTAGGGCGATGCGAGTCTCCAAGTTCTTTACCTCTGGCATTTCCTTTTGAAAGCGTGTGATGTAAGCTCGTAGGCTTTCGCTCCCCCCTGTCTGACTTGAAGCAGGGTTCCTCTATTTTAGTACATTAGTAACGTGTGGCAAGAAGAGCTTCCGAAAATTGAAGAACGATGGGATGACTCTATACAGTAGGATATTAAACCATCAGAGCGCGACTTCTTTCAGTGTACTCAGATACAACCGACGCTTCATGACATCATCGATCTGCAGGACTCCAACTGTCGACTCAAAAGAGTCAAGGTAATCGGTCGGGTCGCTTTTTTCCTTTATAGGGATTAAAGTGAGGAATCCTGAGCTTTGCTAGGGGTACTGTTTCTAGGATTTTTCGAGAGAATGCGCTACCTATGACCTGCCGAGCAAGCGTTTCCACTTGGTTCGTGCGATACAAGACCACTGACATAGATGCGACAGTGGGAATCTCCTGGTCCTTCCGTTGTCCTGTCACCGGGCCAACCATGGGGTGCTCGCGATTGTCGAGGGGAGCCCTCTGGGGGCGGGTTCCCCGAGACTCTCACTCGAAGGGCTGCGGTTGGGTGTTCAGGATCATGACCGCCTAAAGAGCCTCAAATTGGTCCATTATTTGCCAGTACCTCTTCTTGTATGTCTCGATGTATGTCTCCCTATTGAATTCCATTGACATTGAATTTTTCTGCAAGGATTCTCTTTCGTAGTTGGCTCTGTTTCTCGNTTTTGTGGTCGAGGGGTCGAATGCTCTCGGTTTAATTTCCGAGGACTCCATAAGGTCTTCTTCAGCAACGATGTGATCATTTGCTAATTTTATGACATTCGTGAAGGTTTTTGGCTAAGTTTAGCTCATACCTGAATCACTTGCTTCGGATTCCATGTTTCAGAATGGTTAGGGCGATGCGAGTCTCCAAGTTCTTTACCTCTGACATTTCCTTTTGAAAGCGTGTGATGTAAGCTCGTAGGTTTTCGCCGCCCCCTGCCTGATCTGAAGCAGGGTTCCTCTATTTTAGTACATTAGTAACGTGTGGCAAGAAGAGCTTCCGAAAATTGAAGAACGATGGGATGACTCTATACAGTAGGATATTAAACCATCGGAGCGTGACTTCTTTCAGTGTACTCAGATACAACCGACGCTTCATGACATCATCGACCTGCAGGACTCCAACTGTCGACTCAAAAGAGGCAAGGTAATCGGTCGGGTCGCTTTTTTCCTTTATAGGGATTAAAGTGAGGAATCCTGAGCTTTGCTAGGGGTACTGTTTCTAGGATTTTTTGAGAGAATGCGCTACCTATGACCTGCCGAGCGAGCGTTTCTACTTGGTTTGTTCGATACAAGACCACTGACATAGATGCGACAGTGGGAATCTCCTGGTCCTTTCGTTGGCCTGTCACCGGGCCAACCATGGGGTGCTCGCGATTGTCGAGGGGAGCCCTCTGGGGGCGGGTTCCCCGAGACTCTCATTATAAGGGTTGCGGTTGGGTGTTCAGGATCATGACCGCCTAAAGAGCCTCAAATTGGTCCATTATTTGCCAGTACCTCTTCTTGTATGTCTCGATGTATGTCTCCCTATTGAATTCCATTGGCATTGAATTTTTCTGCAAGGATTCTCTTTCGTAGTTGGCTCTGTTTCTCGTTTGAGGCATATCCATGCTCACTGTATCATCTTTTAGGATGTTGAATCTTAAAGAGTTTTTTGTTAACACGCCTCGACAGTTAAAACCGAATGCTGGAGGAAAGGGGAAGTAGAGAGTAAGACAAGAATTCTCTATGGAGAAAACAGGGACAAGTCCAATTATCCGTTACTTTGCCTCCTATTTATAGGGGCATTTTTGTACCATTACAGAAAAAATGAACTATTATAGAACCCGTTCTTAATATAATTGACACTCTAATTAATTGTATAGATTTTATACCATGTCTGTATTACAACTTGACGGTAATTGACTGGTTTGGAAGCTTGAATTCGGTCGGTTGAGGCGACCGGCTGAGTGTCGACTGTTACTTTCGAAGTAAATGTCAGTCGTTTAAGGCGATAGGTCGAATGGCGATCTCGGCCAAATAGCTTGCCATCAAAGGCTCTTGCATGCATCTTGATCGGTTGAGACTGCAGGTGTGGTTCGCTGATTAAATCTCTCATAATAGTGTTAGTTAATTCTGATCACGTAGTTGCTTGTTGGCTGGTAGGATGCCTCGATTGTTTGACCGCTATCTGGACTGCTCCATTGCTTTTAAAATTTGTTTTGACAGTTTTGATATATACACCATCATTTGTAAAAGCTGCTGAAAATGACTTGCTGCTTTCTGCAATGTTTGGTTAAGCCATATACTGTCTTTTTATGAAACACTTTTTTTTTGGTATGATGGATTATGGTGGCTTGTAAAACATTTTTTTTTGGTATGATTGAGTAAACCCTTGATGATGGTGACTTTCTTATCAAAGTTGGTTTATTCATTCGCTTGTTTAGTCATTTTTTGTTTCTTGCTTATTTATTTATTTTTATTTATCGTCTGAATCCATGCCAACTTGAAATATTTTTTAACTTCATATTTGTAACAGATTCTTGCGCTTAACATCAAATTATGATTGGACCTTCTCTCCATTAATTATTGACTTAAATGAAGATTTTATTCCACAAGATGAATGGGAGATTAATGTGAGTATTATGAAATTTTCTGATTGATCTATGAGTTATTTCTTATAAAAGGTTTCATGACCATGGACTTTAATTATTTCATTTGCAACAGGAGAACTTCTTGTCATGCAGAAAATCTTCTGAAGAGAATATGCAAAATTTGGAAAGAGCAATGTTCTTAGCTACCACATATGACAAGACATCTAAAGCTTGGACTAAATGTTTGCCAAATGTTGAAGTGAGTAATCTGACCATTGATATAGCATTTTAATTAGCTATGCCAATTTGTGCTAGTTTAACATAGTAGTTTGATACAATTTGACACGATTTTTCACAAAAATTAAACACATTTTTTTGCAATAATATTAAACGTTCAATGTGAATACAAAGATAAACACCTACAATTCGAGAGGTAGGCGATTTCTCTCAATTCCTATATTTCAAGAGGTAGGAAATATCTCCCGAATCCTAAACCTCAGACTCACCACAATAATCTCATGCATATCCCCAATTGGGTTCTTTTTATAATAAATTATAATAAATGATAAAAAACTCAATTGTTGTTATGTGCATAAAAGACAAAATTACCCTTAGGTTAGGGTTTGTAAACTGATCTGCTTGCGGGGTCTTGGATTGCATCTTGATAGCACTCCTCATCCATCTTCTCTTCCAAGCGCCGAAATTGGTTTTCCATGGAATTAAACCTATTTTCTATAGAAGAAAATCTTCTTTCTATGGTGGAGAACTTTTCCTCCATCCAGATTTAATTTAGCTCGTCTCTTTCTCCAATTTCTTCTCTAAATCATCTACCTCTTTTTGTTGTCATCTCACAAGATGATTATCAATCACGAAGGCTTCCACTAACTTGCAAGGAGTTCATGTATGCCGCAATACCGATCATGTGATTTGGTCACGAGCGGCAGCGGTACAAAATTTCTAAAGGATTAAAGTTTTAGGCCCGCACGGAATTACTGAAAGATCAGAGTTTTAGGTCTTTATATGCCATAGTACTTCCCATTTAATAGAATCGCTGTGAATTCGCGCTCTTTCCCAAGGTGTGCGTCTGATCTTTTGCTTCCCAAACAAGTGGAATCGTTATTATATGATGATATTTAGTTCTAAAGGCCTTTGTTTATAAGTCGCGATCCCTTCTTTGGCTTCTAGCTAAGTAATATTGCGACGGTATTGCATTCTATGCCACTATCCTGTCTTTGTAACGCAATATATGCTACGCTTCTGCTGTACTAACCAATTTTTTAGAAATTGGATAAAATTTTGATGACATAATATGTACATTTTTTTCACCCCTCAGATTTCAATCGAAACAAATTTATAAAATTATACACGAAAAATCCATCAATTTCATGTATAGTATTGTGTGTAAATTTTTAGTGAATTGGAAGATATAAAAGTTCGAAGTTATATATTTCATTAACCTAATTAATTCTTAATTAACACACTCTAATCTTTTGCTCTTCTCCCTATTTCTTCTCCTCCCTTCCCCGGTTTTTCTCCCTACTCCTTTCTCGCCCGATAGAAGAAGTGAGGGAGCTGCGACCCTTGGTACAATGCAAGGGCCGCAGGTAGCAGGCGGGCTGAGTGGCATAGAGGAAGCCACTGGATGCGATTTAGCGCTCTGGGACAATTTTTGTTAGTGTGGATCTCTTTTTCATGACATTTGAGGCAATCCTTTTCTTCCTCACACTTTCATTGACTATTTCCTCCTGTAGCCTTCGGAGGCGTCGATTTTGTGTTGGAAGTGTCAAAATTCTTTTGCAAGCTTTCATAAGGGTTCTTACACGATATCAACGTAGGAGAAATGTGGTTGGAGGTGATAAAAAATAAATTTCACTGCTTTGGAGAAAGATTGGTTTTAGCAAATCATTTATATTTTTGGTTAAATTATTTTATTAGCAATAATTATTTTAAATCCTAAACTAACTGCGGTTCCTGGTTTTTTGTCCGGACTGGTAGACTCGAGGTGAGAGTATTGACTTTCACTGTACCCTGTAAATTTCAGGAAAATTAATCCTAAGTTAAGAAAATTAATTTGATTAATAGAAATTATTTGAATCTTAATAAATTAAATATTATGCTTTATATGTTACTAAGCTCAATTTAAAAGTCACCGCACATTCAGCTAACTGTCAAAGATTAAGGGCATGTTTGGAACAGCTTATTTGCTGCGGCGGCGTTTTCAACGGCGTTTTGAAAACGCCACCGTACCATTTGTTTTGTGGGTTTGAATAGCTTATCCAAAAACGTGATTTTGTGATCCTTAATAGACGCGAATGCGGGATCGACCCCACATCCGACGTCTTCAATTCGCGTTCGGGTAAAATTTTACTCCCGTGCCCTTCTCCTCTCCCTCTCCTCCTACGCCGATCTCCCCATCTCGTGCTCGCTAAGAGGATGTTTCGATTCGCCGATCTCCCGATCTCGTTCGGGTTGATGTTTTGTCGGCGGCGCCAGCCGCAGTCACCGGGCTTTTTCCATTTGATGGAAATGATCAAGGTTTTCGAAGCGGTAGGATGCTCACTAATCATCTTCTCAAAAACTTTCTCAGCATCTTCTACTTTGCCCAACTTGCCCCAAGCCTCTATTGTCGCAGAACATTCCTTCTATCTCCTTCAAGGTAGCTTCAGACTTTTTCTTAGGTAGAGCCGTCAGGTTGATTCTGTAGCTATTGGTGATAAGAAGAGATGTAGAGCCTTCAGGTTTGCTGAAATTTATTTTAAAACTTTCTCTATCTCCTTATCCCGTTTTATGTTGTATTCCCTGGACAGATGCGTATTCAGCAATCACTAATAATAACTTTTCTGAAGTGCTATACACATTTTCTTACATTTGTTATGATGTGGTTTTGGCTTTGATATAATTTGAGAAGGCTTTGATATAATTTGAGAAGGTGTATTTCACCTTTTAATATATAAATAGTGCATTTTTTATGTGATACGAAAGATTTGAAGGATATAAATGAAGAATGAAAACTATGTGTCAGATATGTAATTTCATAAGAATTGGGTGGTATGTCATGATATATGTTACTTAAATTTTTGTATAATGCCACATTTACTATGCGGTTTGGATGCTTCTCTTCTTCTAATTTATCTACTTGTATCTTACAAACCATCCTGTTTGCAACCTTCGAAGGGGATCCAATGATATTAGTGCCCAGGTTTGATTTTATTATAGTTATACATATTTATACTTCATATAATGAAATATCTTCTTGTTTTGCTGCTATTAATGGCAGTCACTCTTTAATCTATGAAAAAGGATATGATCATTCTTCCTCACATGTAAATCTTTTATCTATACATTGTGGCATCAAACTTGTGTATCTGCTGAGAGTAACGGGCATGTAAGAAATTGAAGAATTTGGAAGATACTGATGATCCATTTAACTGCAGAAATTGAAGTGTATAGTTAAATATAAATGGTTGTTATGCATAACAAATAGTTTCCACAGGCATATTGCTTCAGTACCATGATGAGTTCGGTAAGTTATTTGTTGGCATTTGAATTAATTTTTTCTTTCTTAAGTCCAAAATCATGCAATTTAAATATTTTGAAGGCCTCAATTAAGAACACATCATCTGTTATTATTCTGATTGATGCTCTTTAGATAATGCTCCCCTATGCTCTTTAGATAATGCCTCGTCAGATTTGTATGAATTGTTATTTATTGATGTTAGATATGTAAATATGTAAAGATTTGTCTGGTATGTATGCAAATGCCCCTAGACATTTTTGTATGCCTCAATTTGTCCGGGCTTTATTTAGGAACAAATTTAACTTTTTTTTTATAATTAAATAAAATTGTTGAAATTATCATAATTTTGTGCTGTTATGAAATAATATTTTTTGTTCTGAATTGTCAAATTTCTAGTGTTAATAACAACACTGCGTCTGTCAGAATGATCTTTTATCCATAAAAACAGCAAATAAGCTATTTTTCAAAAGCACAAACCGAACAGCTAGACAACTTATCCAGAACAGGGACAAAATTTTCATTTATCTAGAATTAGCTGTTTTCAAAACACACAAACCAAACAGCTAGCCAGCTTTTCAGGATAAGCTATTGATTAACAGATTATCAGGATAAGTTGCTTATCTGGATAAGCTGCAGCTGCCCCAAACTCTTATCCAGCTTATTTGGTTAAGCTGGATAAGAGTTTAGTGTGATATTTGAGGTGAATAATGTAAGATAAATATGTAACATAAACATGTAGTAAAGATATTAATAAGATAGGTATATAAATCATATAAAAGATATGTTTGATGAATAGTTGTACAACAGAATAAATATTCATTTTAGTAGATGCATAAAGATGTCTTAGAATAATTTATATATAAAGAATGAAATATCATATATGTGAATGTTTATATGTGAATATTTACATGTGTATATTCAGAGGAGGATTTCACTCCTTAATGGTACAGACAGATGACGTAAGTGCATCCGCGCGCATAGAGTTTTCTACCACCCTAGACAATTGTGATGGTTGGATACTAACAGCTGTGCCAATGTGATAACATCGAACAGAGACGAGTAGATCAGAGCTTACATTTCCTAAAAATTGTGATGTTTACATTATTAACCGTTGTGCCGACGGGATAATTTCCTTCTAGGGGCAGGTAAGGTTATTTTCACCCAAGACACTTGTGATGACCCTAACTGCTATATTGACGGGAGCTGACGAAGTAATATCAGCCAAGGGTGTGTTAGGTTGTTGACGGTGATCCCCACAGAGACAAATATGTATGTAAAGTATAAAGTAAAAGTAAATGCTTATAGAATATTGAGTATGTTCATTTAGAAAAGATTATTGATGTATGCATTGACATTTATCAGATTGCTTATAAAATTATAAAAAACTAGCATATTATAAGATTTTTTGTAGACTAGCATACATATTATATTTTTTTCCTTGTATTGCTCGAGCTTAGAAGTTTGATTACTCATGGTTTATCTTTAAATAACTCATTATGTCACTTCAATATTATTTTTAGGTTATAAACATTTGAACAAAATGAATAAATGAGCAAATGTGTATAGAATATCAGAACAGTAAGCAGAAAGGTACAAATTTTCACATATTAATTTTAATTATTTTCTTTAGTGGTTTTTTCATGTATTATTAAGTATTAAATTGTTAATAACGAAATTAGAATAACAGAGAATTGATTTCCTTCGTTTGACCGTCTGTTCCCATCNCATCTTGATAGCACTCCTCATCCATCTTCTCTTCCAAGCGCCGAAATTGGTTTTCCATGGAATTAAACCTATCTTCTATAGAAGAAAATCTTCTTTCTATGGTGGAGAACTTTTCTTCCATCCAAATTTAATTTAGCTCGTCTCTTTCTCCAATTTCTTCTCTAAATCATCTACATCTTTTTGTTGTCATCTCACAAGATGATTACCAATCACGAAGGCTTCCACTAACTTGCAAGGAGTTCATGTATGCCGCAATCCCGAAAATGTGATTTGGTCACGAGCGGCAGCGGTACAAAATTTCTAAAGGATTAAAGTTTTAGGCCCGCACGGAATTACTGAAAGATCAGAGTTTTAGGTCTTTATATGCCATAGTACTTCCCATTTAATAGAATCGCTGTGAATTCGCGCTCTTTCCCAAGGTGTGCGTCTGATCTTTTGCTTCCCAAACAAGTGGAATCGTTATTATATGATGATATTTAGTTCTAAAGGCCTTTGTTTATAAGTCGCGATCCCTTCTTTGGCTTCTAGCTAAGTAATATTGCGACGGTATTGCATTCTATGCCACTATCCTGTCTTTGTAACGCAATATATGCTACGCTTCTGCTGTACTAACNCATCTTGATAGCACTCCTCATCCATCTTCTCTTCCAAGCGCCGAAATTGGTTTTCCATGGAATTAAACCTATTTTCTATAGAAGAAAATCTTCTTTCTATGGTGGAGAACTTTTCCTCCATCCAGATTTAATTTAGCTCGTCTCTTTCTCCAATTTCTTCTCTAAATCATCTACCTCTTTTTGTTGTCATCTCACAAGATGATTATCAATCACGAAGGCTTCCACTAACTTGCAAGGAGTTCATGTATGCCGCAATACCGATCATGTGATTTGGTCACGAGCGGCAGCGGTACAAAATTTCTAAAGGATTGAAGTTTTAGGCCCGCACGGAATTACTGAAAGATCAGAGTTTTAGGTCTTTATATGCCATAGTACTTCCCATTTAATAGAATCGCTGTGAATTTGCGCTCGTTCCCAAGGTGTGCGTTTGTACGTCGTGACCCCATCTTTTGCTTCCCAAACAAGTGGAATCGTTATTATATGATGATATTTAGTTCTAAAGGCCTTTGTTTATAAGTCGCGATCCCTTCTTTGGCTTCTAGCTAAGTAATATTGCGACGGTATTGCGTTGTATGCCACTATCCTGTCTTTGTAATGCAATATATGCTACGCTTCTGCTGTACTAATCAATTTTTTAGAAATTGGATAAAATTTTGATGACATAATATGTACATTTTTTTCACCCCTCAGATTTCAATCGAAACAAATTTATAAAATTATACACGAAAAATCCATCAATTTCATGTATAGTATTGTGTGTAAATTTTTAGTGAATTGGAAGATATAAAAGTTCGAAGTTATATATTTCATTAACCTAATTAATTCTTAATTAACACACTCTAATCTTTTGCTCTTCTCCCTATTTCTTCTCCTCCCTTCCCCGGTTTTTCTCCCTACTCCTTTCTCGCCCGATAGAAGAAGTGAGGGAGCTGCGACCCTTGGTACAATGCAAGGGCCGCAGGTAGCAGGCGGGCTGAGTGGCATAGAGGAAGCCACTGGATGCGATTTAGCGCTCTGGGACAATTTTTGTTAGTGTGGATCTCTTTTTCATGACATTTGAGGCAATCCTTTTCTTCCTCACACTTTCATTGACTATTTCCTCCTGTAGCCTTCGGAGGCGTCGATTTTGTGTTGGAAGTGTCAAAATTCTTTTGCAAGCTTTCATAAGGGTTCTTACACGATATCAACGTAGGAGAAATGTGGTTGGAGGTGATAAAAAATAAATTTCACTGCTTTGGAGAAAGATTGGTTTTAGCAAATCATTTATATTTTTGGTTAAATTATTTTATTAGCAATAATATTTTTAAATCCTAAACTAACTGCGGTTCCTGGTTTTTTGTCCGGACNGGCCCTAAGTGGGGTCGGCTACATGAATCCTTTTTTTTCATTGCGTCCTATTTAGTGTCATATTTTCATTTAATTCTAATAAATTAAAATCGTTCTTTATACAATTTACCCAAGTCACCCTAGGTCAACCTCTGCCTTTTTTAGCCTTTTTTAGCATAAGCCGAAAGGCATTACATTAAAACAAAAAAAATCCCTATGTGATAATGAAAGAAGTCTTTTCCGTGTCGGCCTAATGCATCCTCATCTAGTGGTTGGCGGAGAAGGCATCAAGAAAATTCATCACGGAGTATATGACCGTGTCGTCCAACGTATCAATCCTTGGTAGGGGATAGGCGTTCTTCCAACAAACGACGTTTAGATTGGTGAAATTGACGCACATTCTCCATTTTTCGCTAGGCTTTCGAACTATTACTACATTCGAGTTCTAGGATATTGTATCTCCCGAATATATCCTGCCTCTTTTAGCTTCTGGACCTCCGTGGCTATGGACTCTGCCAGAATTCTTGCAGTCGGCTGGAGCTTTTGTTATATCGGCCGAGAGAGCGGACTGATGTTGAGTCGATGGTAGGTGACGTCGATCGGGACTTTAGGCATTTCTGCAGCTGTTCATGTGAGCACATCTCGATGTTGACGGCGGGTATCCATCAATAGATTCCTATGCCCTGCATCAAAATTCTCACTTATTAGAAAAAGTTAACTTGTGTGTCTCCTTCACTGGTTTTGAGCACTTGAAGAACGGTTTCGCTGGTCTTGTCGCTGGTCTTGAGACCTCTTTGTATTTGAATGTTAAGCGGTTCTTGGTCGATACTGGTAACAAATCGAAGATAATAGTTTCTGGAGTACACTAAGTTTCTTTGGACCGTGATTATTTCTCCACCGTCAGGAAACTTTAAGACCACATGGTACGTCGATGCTACTGTTTGGTTGCTGCTCAACAATGGTCGGCTGAAAATCACATTGTAACTCGGTGGCGATTCCACCACCAGAACACTCTATATGTTGGTGAATTGCTTTTATCGTTCTCCCCATGAGATAGGCAGCACGACTATGCCCTGGGCCTCCTTTCTTTGCTAGAGAAGCTGAATAATGGGCCTGCCGGTGTTGCAGTCGATCAGCTTTGAGCTCCATTTTATCTAACATTGTTTTGAATAGAATGTAGACTAAGCTCTCGGTGTCGACCAGAATGCCCCCCGCTTGGTAGTTGTTGATGAGGGTTGTGACAACGATCGCTTTGTTGCATGGATTTCTCTTCAGTGAGAGATATGCATCTGTACAAATTATTAGGGGTGAGTGCGTGTGTAAGAGGTGACGAAACATACCTCCCCCGACCTATGTCTCTTCAAACTGGATGGTCGGGGTAATCCTCCACCTCCACTGAAAATAGCCAGAATTATCCTAGCCAGGTAGGTGGATTTTGTTCACGTGCACTAGCCCACTCGCAGGCTCCTCTAATTCTTTTGTCGTTGTGATGTACTTCGATTACGATAAACTCCTTCAACTTTGCGGCCTTGATAAGCTCCTCCACTAGATTTTTCAGATGACGACACTCATCCATTTTGTGTCATGGTCCCGATGGTTGGCGCAATACTTATTTGAATTGTGCAATACTGGTGTTGTTTTCAACAGAGGGACCTTTTGTGAAGTAGTCCTTATTTTGAATGCCCGA
>JXCR01122845.1:64005-167278 GCA_002079205.1 Phalaenopsis hybrid cultivar | reverse complement strand
TGCGGTTGGGTGTTCAGGATCATGACCGCCTAAAGAGCCTCAAATTGGTCCATTATTTGCCAGTACCTCTTCTTGTATGTCTCGATGTATGTCTCCCTATTGAATTCCATTGACATTGAATTTTTCTGCAAGGATTCTCTTTCGTAGTTGGCTCTGTTTCTCGTTTGAGGCATATCCATGCTCACTGTATCATCTTTTAGGATGTTGAATCTTAAAGAGTTTTTTGTTAACACGCCTCGACAGTTAAAACCGAATGCTGGAGGAAAGGGGAAGTAGAGAGTAAGACAAGAATTCTCTATGGAGAAAACAGGGACAAGTCCAATTATCCGTTACTTTGCCTCCTATTTATAGGGGCATTTTTGTACCATTACAGAAAAAATGAACTATTATAGAATCTGTTCTTAATATAATTGACACATTAATTAATTGTATAGATTTTATACCATGTCTGTATTACAACTTGATGGTAATTGACTGGTTTGGAAGCTTGAATTCGGTCGGTTGAGGCGACCGGCTGAGTGTCGACCGTTTCTTTCGAAGTAAATGTCAGTCGTTTAAGGCGATAGGTCGAATGGCGATCTCGACCAAATAGCTTGCCATCAAAGGCTCTTGCATGCATCTTGATCGGGTTGAGACTGTAGGTGTGGTCCGCTGATTGAATCTCTCATAATAGTGTTAGTTAATTCTGATCACGTAGTTGCTTGTTGGCCGGTAGGATGCCTCGATTGTTTGACCGCTATCTGGACTGCTCAATTGCTTTTAAAATTTGTGTTGACAGTTTTGATATATACACCATCATTTGTAAAAGCTGCTGAAAATGACTTGCTGCTTTCTGCAATGTTTGGTTAAGCCATATACTGTCTTTTTATGAAACACTTTTTTTTTTTGGTATGATGGATTATGGTGGCTTGTAAAACATTTTTTTTTTGTATGATTGAGTAAACCCTTGATCNCCACATCCGACGTCTTCAATTCGCGTTCGGGTAAAATTTTACTCCCGTGCCCTTCTCCTCTCCCTCTCCTCCCACGCCGATTTCCCCATCTCGTGCTCGCTAAGAGGATGTTTCGATTCGCTGATCTCCCGATCTCGTTCGGGTTGATGTTTTGTCGGCGGCGCCGGCCGCAGTCACCTGGCTTTTTCCATTTGATGGAAATGATCAAGGTTTTCCAAGCGGTAGGAGGTTCACTAATCATCTTCTCGAAAACTTTCTCAGCATCTTCTACTTTGCCCAGNTATTTCATTAACCTAATTAATTCTTAATTAACACACTCTAATCTTTTGCTCTTCTCCCTATTTCTTCTCCTCTCTTCCCCGGTTTTTCTCCCTACTCCTTTCTCGCCCGATAGAAGAAGTGAGGGAGCTACGACCCTTGGTACAATGCAAGGGCCGCAGGTAGCAGGCAGGCTGAGTGGCATAGAGGAAGCCACTGGATGCGATTTAGCGCTCTGGGACAATTTTTGTTAGTGTGGATCTCTTTTTCATGACATTTGAGGCAATCCTTTTCTTCCTCACACTTTCATTGAGTATTTCCTCCTTTTTCGTGCCCTTTTTCTTTCCTGTAGCCTTCGAAGGCGTCGATTTTGTGTTGGAAGTGTTAAAATTCTTTTGCAAGCTTTCATAAGGGTTCTTACACGATATCAACGTAGGAGAAATGTGGTTGGAGGTGATAAAAAATAAATTTCACTGCTTTGGAGAAAGATTGGTTTTAGCAAATCATTTGTATTTTTGGTTAAATTATTTTATTAGCAATAATATTTTAAATCCTAAACTAACTGCGGTTCCAGGTTTTTTGTCCGGAGTGGTAGACTCGAGGTGAGAGTATTGACTTTCACTGTACCCTGTAAATTTCAGGAAAATTAATCCTAAGTTAAGAAACTTAATTTGATTAATAGAAATTATTTGAATCTTAATAAATTAAATATTATGCTTTATATGTTACTAAGCTTAATTTAGAAGTCACCGCACATTCAGCTAACTGTCAAAGATTAAGGGCGTGTTTGGAACAGCTTATTTGTTGCGGCGGCGTTTTGAAAACGCCACCGTACCATTTGTTTTGCGGGTTTGAATTGCTTATCCAAAAACGTGATTCTGTGATCCTTAATAGACGCTNAAATTAATTTGATTAATAGAAATTATTTGAATCTTAATAAATTAAATATTATGCTTTATATGTTACTAAGCTCAATTTAAAAGTCACCGCACATTCAGCTAACTGTCAAAGATTAAGGGCATGTTTGGAACAGCTTATTTGCTGCGGCGGCGTTTTCAACGGCGTTTTGAAAACGCCACCGTACCATTTGTTTTGTGGGTTTGAATAGCTTATCCAAAAACGTGATTTTGTGATCCTTAATAGACGCGAATGCGGGATCGACCCCACATCCGACGTCTTCAATTCGCGTTCGGGTAAAATTTTACTCCCGTGCCCTTCTCCTCTCCCTCTCCTCCTACGCCGATCTCCCCATCTCGTGCTCGCTAAGAGGATGTTTCGATTCGCCGATCTCCCGATCTCGTTCGGGTTGATGTTTTGTCGGCGGCGCCAGCCGCAGTCACCGGGCTTTTTCCATTTGATGGAAATGATCAAGGTTTTCGAAGCGGTAGGATGCTCACTAATCATCTTCTCAAAAACTTTCTCAGCATCTTCTACTTTGCCCAACTTGCCCCAAGCCTCTATTGTCGCAGAACATTCCTTCTATCTCCTTCAAGGTAGCTTCAGACTTTTTCTTAGGTAGAGCCGTCAGGTTGATTCTGTAGCTATTGGTGATAAGAAGAGATGTAGAGCCTTCAGGTTTGCTGAAATTTATTTTAAAACTTTCTCTATCTCCTTATCCCCTTTTATGTTGTATTCCCTGGACAGATGCGTATTCAGCAATCACTAATAATAACTTTTCTGAAGTGCTATACACATTTTCTTACATTTGTTATGATGTGGTTTTGGCTTTGATATAATTTGAGAAGGCTTTGATATAATTTGAGAAGGTGTATTTCACCTTTTAATATATAAATAGTGCATTTTTTATGTGATACGAAAGATTTGAAGGATATAAATGAAGAATGAAAACTATGTGTCAGATATGTAATTTCATAAGAATTGGGTGGTATATCATGATATATGTTACTTAAATTTTTGTATAATGCCACATTTACTATGCGGTTTGGATGCTTATCTTCTTCTAATTTATCTACTTGTATTTTACAAACCATCCTGTTTGCAACCTTCGAAGGGGATCCAATGAGATTAGTGCCCAGGTTTGATTTTATTATAGTTATACATATTTATAATTCATATTATGAAATATCTTCTTCTTGTTTTGCTGCTATTAATGGCAGTCCCTTTTAAATCTATGAAAAAGGATATGATCATTTTTCCTCACATGTAAATCTTTTATCTATACATTGTCGCATCAAACTTGTGTATCTACTTAGAGTAATGGACATGTAAGAAATTGAAGAATTTGGAAGATACTGATGATCCAATTAACTGCAGAAATTGCAGTGTATAGTTAAATATAAATGGCTGTTATGCATAACAAATAGTTTCCACAGGCATATTGCTTCAGTACCATGATGAGTTCGGTAAGTTATTTGTTGGCATTTGAATTAATTTTTTCTTTCTTAAGTCCAAAATCATGCAATTTAAATATTTTGAAGGCCTCAATTAAGAACACATCATCTGTTATTATTCTGATTGATGCTCTTTAGATAATGCTCCCCTATGCTCTTTAGATAATGCCTCGTCAGATTTGTATGAATTGTTATTTATTGATGTTAGATATGTAAATATGTAAAGATTTGTCTGGTATGTATGCAAATGCCCCTAGACATTTTTATATGCCTTAATTTATTCGGGCATTTTTTAGGAACAAATTTAACTTTTTTTTTATAATTAAATAAAATTGTTAAAATTATCATAATTTTGTGTTGTTATGAAATAATATTTTTTATTCTGAATTGTCAAATGTGTAGCCGTTAAATTTCTAGTGTAAATAACAACACTGCGTCTGTCAGAATGATCTTTTATCCATAGAAAACAACAAATAAGCTATTTTTCAAATCCACAAACCGAACAGCTAAACAACTTATCTAGAACAAGGACAAAATTTTCATTTATCTAGAATTAGTTGTTTTCAAAATACACAAACCAAACAGTTAGCCAGCTTTTCGGGATAAGCTACTGATCAATAAATTATCAGGATAAGCTGTTTATCTGGATAAGCTGCAGCTGCCCCAAACTCTTATCCAGCTTATTTGGATAAGCTGGATAAGAGTTTAGTGTGATATTTGAGGTGAGTAATGTAAGATAAATATGTAAGATAAACATGTAGTAAATATATTAATAAGATAGGTATATAAATCATATAAAAGACATGTTTGATGAATAGTTGTACAACAGAATAAATATTCATTTTAGTAGATGCATAAAGATGTCTTAGAATAATTTATATATAAAGAATGAAATAACATATATGTGAATGTTTATATGTGAATATTTACATGTGTATGTTCAGAGGAGGATTTCACTCCTTAATGGTACAGACATATGACGTCAGTGCATCCGCGCGCATAGAGTTTTCTACCACCCTAGACAATTGTGATGGTTGGATACTAACAGCTGTGCCAATGTGATAACATCGAACAGAGACGAGTAGATCAGAGCTTACATTTCCTAAAAATTGTGATGTTTACATTATTAACCGCTGTGCCGACGGGATAATTTCCTTCTAGGGGCAGGTAAGGGTATTTTCACCCAAGACAATTATGATGAACCTAACTGCTATACTGACAGGAGCTGACGAAGTAATATCAGCCAAGGGTGTGTTAGGTTGTTGACGGTGATCCCCACAGAGACAAATATGTATGTAAAGTATAAAGTAAAAGTAAATGCTTATAGAATGTTGAGTATGTTCATTTAGAAAAGATCATTGATGTATGCATTGACATTTATCAGATTGCTTATAAAATTGTAAAAAACTAGCATATTATAAGATTTTTTGTAGACTAGCATACATATTATATTTTTTTCCTTGTATTGCTCGAGCTTAGAAGTTTGATTACTCATGGTTTATCTTTAAATAACTCATTATGTCACTTCAATATTATTTTTAGGTTATAAACATTTGAACAAAATGAATAAATGAGCAAATGTGTATAGAATATGAGAACAGTAAGCAGAAAGGTACAAATTCTCACATATTAACTTTAATTATTTTCTTGAGTGGTTCTTTCATGTATTATTTAAGTATTAAATTGTTAATAACGAAATTAGAATAACAGAGAATTAATTTCCTTCATTTGACCGTCTGTTTCCATTTTGGTTAACTCCAAACACCGGGTCGGGTCGTGACAAAAGTGGTATCAGAGAAGAGATTTAGTTTAAATAACATACATTTTAATGAAAGAGCAAATAAGATAATTGGATTAAGTTATATGCTATAATAATATAAACTAAAAATTTTAATTGAGCTTAATTAAATTATATGATTATTATTTCAGAATTATAGATGATACAAAGGAAGAAGTTAGATACGCGAATGTAGAATTTGTTGTATCTGAGAATGTCACAATTAGTGTTGATGCTTTCTCTGATATGATGAATGTGTTACTCAATTGATTAAAAATTCTCAATCTCAAGCTAGTACCAGTGAAGGAACACCAATGGATAAACGAAGCTTTTTCAAGATATGATACTACATTTGTTTTCTGAAGCAGGAGGGTCAATGGAAGCAGAAAATTGGTTATTCAGAGTGGAGAAAGTCATAGATGGCATGTCATGTCCACCGAAGAGAAGAGTTACCCTTGGTACTTATGCTTTTGAGGGAGAAGCTTAGAAATGGTGGTAATGACTGCATGAGAAGTTTGGAGGTAAAACTAGCCACTTGTGGGGTNTAATAATATAAACTAAAAATTTTAATTGAGCTTAATTAAATTATATGATTATTATTTCAGAATTATAGATGAAACAAAGGAAGAAGTTAGAGACGCGAATGTAGAATTTGTTGTATCCGAGAATGTCACAATTAGTGTTGATACTTTCTCTGATATGATGAATGTGTTACTCAATTGATTAAAAATTCTCAATCTCAAGCTAGTAACACCAATGGATAAACGAAGCTTTTTCAAGATATGATACTACATTTGTTTTCTGAAGCAGAAGGGTCAATGGAAGCAGAAAATTGGTTATTCAGAGTGAAGAAAGTCATAGATGGCATGTCATGTCCACCGAAGAGAAGAGTTACCCTTGGTACTTCTGCTTTTGAGGGAGAAGCTGAGAAATGGTGGTAATGACTGCATGAGAAGTTTGGAGGTAAAACTAGCCACTTGTGGGGTAGTGAGATGAGTTTGTGAAAAACTTCAGAGATTGGTTTGTATCACTGTTGGCTAGAAGATATGTAAGATAAATTCATTAGGTTGGTGCAAGGAGATCGATCGATTATGCAATACGAAGCAGAGTTTATTATCCTATCGAGATATGCACCCCAGCTTATTCCAAATGCAGAGGAGAAATGCGACAAATTTCTTTCTGGACTAAAAGATTTGATCAGGCAGTCACTAGTGCCGCTTGGAATTGTAAACTATTTAGTACTAGTAAAGAGAGCTAGGCGGGTGGAGCTTAATTTCCAGCAAACTCAGAAGCGTAGAGAGTTGCACAAGAGGAAGAGTTCAAAAGAGTTTTGAGGGAGAAGATGAGAGATGGTGGCAAGGACAAATGCATGAGAAGTTTGGAGGTGGAACCAGCCACTTGGTGCAGTGAGACGAGTTTGTGGAAACCTTCAGTAATTGGTCTGTACCACTGTCGGCTAGAAGACATATGCAAGATAAATTTATTAGGTTGGTGCAAGAAGATCGATTGGTTATGCAATACTAAGCGGAGTTTACTATTCTATCGAGATATGCACCCCAACTTATTGCAAATGTAGATGAGAAATGCCACAGATTTTTTTTCGGACTAAAAGATTTGATTAGGCGGCCACTAATGCCACTTGGGATTAAAGGCTATTCAGTACTAGTAAAGAAAGCTAGGCTGGTGGAGATTGATTTCCAGCAGACTCAGAAGCGTGTCGAGTTGCACAAGAGGAAGAGTTTAAAAGAAGTGACACCAACAGTTCATGCAGGAGAAGAGTCTAGTGCGAAGAAGATGAAATCCTACACTTATGGAGCTATTAGCGAGGCTGGCAGTAGCACCGTACAACCTTATGTTAACTGTGGAAAGCAACATCGTGGTGAATGTTTACCTGGGTTAAAGGTATGTTACTTATGGAGACAGCCTTGACATCAGAGGAGAAATTGCCCCATTGCTGTTCAAAGATCCACATTATATGTTAATTCAGGAAGGGATCCAGTTCAGAGGAATTTTCAGGAATGATTTGTTTCTAGAAGTGGTTAGTTGAGGATACCAGAAGTTGATACTGTGGCTCGAAAGGAGCAACCAAGGCAGAACATTCACTCAAGAGTTTATTCCTTGACTCCTCAAAAATCAAAAGAGTTTGTTGCCACTAATTTTGATACATATTTTGATGGACGGTTTGTCTTTTGGGTGTTCTGATGGATTTATCAAATGTATAGTTTATCAAATATTGTTTAGTTACCACTTCACAAGAAACAGATTTTTGTAATCACTTTTGTTACATCTTCATAGTTGATGTGGAGTTCATGGATTTTGAGGACGAAATTTTATGAGGGAAGATTGTAATAACCAAAATTTGAGAAATCAAATAAAATTTTGACAACATAAAATGTATCTTAATTTTTGCACTCCTCAGATTTCAATCGAAATAATCTTATAAAACTCTACACAAAAAATAATTAATCAATTCCATAGTATTATATGTAAATTATGAGCGGATTGGAAGATATAGAAGTTCCAAGTTATATATTTAATTAACCTAATTAATCCTTAATTAGCACTCTCTAATATTATAATATTGTTCACAACCAACATTCTTTCGCCTTTTAATCCTAAGTTTGGTCGAATTGGGTTAAAGCTTCGCATTCTTTCGTCCCCTCCTATTTTTTCTTCTCCCTGGCTCTCCGGTTCGCTTTGCAGACGCTTGTCAAAAGACCTAAGGGAGGAGCTGCGATCGCAGCAGGCTCACAGACGCGAGCTGAAGGGACGAGCGATCACCTGATAAACTATGACCAACTCCCCTCTTCCTATTTCTTATCCTATCTTCCCCGATTTTACTCCCTGCTCCTTTCTCGTGCGGCAAAAGCAGCGAGGGAGCTGCAACTGTGTAAGGGCCACGGGCAGTAGACGATTCATGGAGCATAGAGGAAGCTGCTATATGCAATTTAGGGCTCTAGAGTAATTTTTGTAAGTGTGAATCTCTTTTTCACGACATTTGAGGCAATCATGTTCCCCCTCGCACTTTCATTTTAAATTTTGCTTTGTTTTCCATGTCTTTTTCCTTTACGGTAGCCATCAGAGGTGCTAATTGTGTGTCGGAATCATCGAAAGTTTTTTTTGTAGCTTCCATAAGGGTTCTAGCACGATATCAACATAGCGAAAGTGTGATTGGAGATGATAGAAAGTAAATTTAGCAGCTTTGGAGAATGATTGGTCGTCGAGAAAGCCGTTTAATGTATGTTTTAACAATTTATTTTTATTTTTGGTTAAATTACTTTATTAGCAAAAATATCTTTAAATCCTAAGTTAATTCTGAATTTGATGTTTATACTCAGAGGCAGTATGGGCTTTCACTGTAAAGGGGCCCTATACCATTTAGGTAAATTAATGTTAAGTTAAGAAGATTAATTTGATTAATATAAATTGTTTAAATCTTAAAAATTTAAATATTTTATTTTATAGGTTATTAAGCTTAACTTAAAATTCACTGCAACCTCCAGCTAATTGTCGAAGGTTAAGAATTTAGCGTGACAACTGAGGTGAGTAATGTATTTCTAAATTTTAGTAATCTTATTTTGATTGTATATTTGACTTCATTTATGTTTTAGTTTAATCAGATCTTCATATTTATATAAAAGATATGCATGATAAGCATAGTAGGATAAGATGTGCATGCTCGAAAGATATGCATAAAATTAATGATATTTAGATAAATATTATATGTAAGATAAATATGTAGGAACTTTATGCATGATATAAAAGACATGCATTATATATATATATATATGATATGAAAGATATGTCCGATAAAGAGTTGCACGACAAAATAAATATGCATATTAATATATGCATAAAAATGTCTCAGAATAATGTGTAAAGAACAAATTAGTTTATATATGAATTCTTGCCTGTGCATGTTCATAAGAAGATTTCACCCTCTAATGGTATAAACAAAAGATGCCAATGTACCCACAAACATAGTTTTTATATCGCCCCCCCCAGATAATTGTGATGATTAGATCACTAACTGTTGTGCCAACGTGATAATGTCAACGGGATAATATTAGTCAGGGGCGAGTAGTCCAGAGTTTACCTTTCCAGATAATTGTGATGTTTACATTGCTAAATGTTGTGCCGATAGAATAATATCGGTCAAGGGCAAATAATGACGTTTCTGTCATATACAATTGTGATGTGTAAATCGCTAACCACCGTGCTGACGGGAGCCAACGAGGTAATATTTACTAAGGTTGTGTTTGGTTTTTTACGGCGATCCTCACAAAAACAGATGCACATGTAAAGTATAAAGTAAATGCTTGTAGTAGGTTTAGTATGTTCATTTAGAAAGATCATTGATGTATGCATTAACATTTATCAGATTACTTATAAAATTATGAAAGACCAGCATATTATAAGATTTTTTATAGAGTAGCATTAATATTATATTATTTTTCTTGGATTATTGTATTTTATATGTGATTACTCCTGAGTTATTTTTATATAACTCATTATGTTGCTTCAATATTATTTTTAGGTTTTAAACATTTAAAAATGTTGAATAAAAGAGAAGCAGATACATATAGAAGACGAGAACAACAAACGAAAAGATACAAATTTTCATTTGTTAATTTTAATTGTTTTATTTAGTAGTTCTTTCATGTATTATTTAAATATTAAATTGTTAGTATTGAAATTTGAATAACAGAGAATTGAATCCATCTTCCGACCTTTTGTTCCTGTCTTGGTTAACTCCAAACCCTAGGCCTGGTCATGACGCCTGCCTAATTAGGATGAATCAAACGCGTGGTTCCTTCACTTAAGAGACGTGACTGCGCTGTATGTTGCGATCCCGTTGTTTCTTCCTCAATAAAATTACGATTGTAGCTTGTTGTTGATTCCGGCCGCAATCTCGTCGATACTGTTTTGTGACTACAAGTAAGCTACTATACTATCGTACTTCTCGTGGCTAGAATCTGCGATATCAGTTTGATACATTTTGGCACGATTTTCCGCAGAAATTAGGGCAAACACATATTTTATTGCAAAAACATCTAAAATTCAACATGAATACAAAGATAAACACTTATAATTGGAGAGCTAGGCGATCTCTCCCTCTTCCTACAATTCGAGAGCTAATCTCTCCCAAACCTTAAATCTAAGACTCGACATAGTAATCTCATGCATACCCCCAACCCTAAGCATATTAGGGTTTATTTATAAAACAATAATAAATAATAATAAATTCAATTGGCCTTAGGCGCATAAAAGAGAAGATTGCCTTACGATAGGCAGTGGTGTAACATAGTCTTAATTTATTGGTTTGATATTTATAATGCATCTTTTAGTCTGTGCTCGACAAATTATTTGATATAAAAAAACCAATAAATTTTGTTAGTCTTGTTTTTACATCGGAGCAACTTCATAGTTAGGAGAAGATTATTATTTATTTATTTCTCAATCCTTGTGCTCACACTTTTTGCTTTCTCTTCTCTCATAACCGATTACTCTCTTGCATATTTGGTACACTAACTGAGCTTTGTATTCTCTATCAAATCCATTTTGATGGCTCATTGAAGTAAGAAAAGCCAGCTATCTCTCCTATATTTTTACAACTTGCGATCAGACCTTTCTAGTCTTCTTAGTTCTCCAGCTCTACTGTTTATATTTACTTCCTAGCTTTCTAATTCTCTGGGACTTTATTCTCAGCCTTGGCGTTTTATTCATACTTTTTGCTTTGGGTTTAGTTCTCTCTATGCTGAACATTAGGGTCATCTGATTACAGTAAACCTTCCTAACCTGATTTTGTATTTTTTTTACTTTTATTTTATTTTTTATAATTATTTAGTTAATATAATACTAAATATTCTATGAAAATTAAGGTTTTTGATCATATGGGTGCTCCGTGGCCTTAGAAAAACCAAGGAAGGTTCCCATGTCATTAGGAACAAGCTCATTGAACAATTAGGGTTTTACTTCCTAGCTTTCTAATTCTCAACGATGACCTACCCATTGAACAATTATTAGAGCTAGAATATCCCAATGCTCAGCATTGGGAAATGTACTTCGATAGAGCTTCACTTGCCTACAAAGACAAAGAAACACAAGCCATTAAACCCTGTAAAGCATAAGTCAAACTAATCTTCATCACTTCAGGCCAAGTGATGTTGCGTTTTGTATTGTTCTAAATTCGACTCGCCTATCAAAGAAGCAGTCTTACCATCCATATAGGAAGCTAAACCACCGCCAAGCACCAAATATATAATCAAAGCTCAATGCTCTCGGGTTTATTTCTTATGTAGCCATGGGAGGCCTTGGAGAAGCTTGGTTTTGATTGGAGAGGCTTGGGTGGCTCCTTTGAGATGTCTCAAAGAAATCTATGGTGGTTATTGTGATGGCCTGCCTTCTCCTGCATTATATTGGGATATTGTTCTGTTTTGTTTGATGTTTGAGATTTTTGTCTTTACTTTGTTTTCTATTGACTATTGTTTTTTGTTGGGGGTCGTTTTCACCTTTTTAGCTCTCTCTTTTTGTTTCTTGTGTTTCCTATTGTATAAGTTGAGCTAAAACCTTTTAAAATAGAGTTTATGAATTTGTGATTATTTTCTTAGTTCATTTCTTGTTGGAAATTAATTTGCTCATTTTTTAGCACCTAATATGTGTTATGTTCTGCCAATATGTTCCTAATTTGGCATAATCCTTTTTCATGTCATGTTTAAAGACCCTTAGAAGAATCGCCGCATATGCTCGAAGCAGTGCCGACCTCTTGACAAAATTAATTCTCCAAGGTCAAAATGGTCCTTACACTTGGGAGGTAACTGCTACAAATATTTCCATGATTAAAACCTCTTAAGATTAACTAAATTGAGCTCACTTGGTTCCCTCCTTCCTCATGATAGTGTTTATTCCGTACACCGATGAATAACTATGATGCAGTCATCGTTCTCCATCGAGACAAGCTTTCGTATCCTCAACGCCTTCTTTTCCCCGCCTCGACCGTCCATGGTTAATTTTTTTGAGGGCATCTACATACATACCACCTAATTATTATGTATTTGTATGCCTAGCACCTCAAATTTTTTACATTTATGCCACCGAAATCATTCATATCACATCAAAAATACCACTGCGTTAACTTATAAAATGTGGAATANCCATGGTTAATTTTTTTGAGGGCATCTACATACATACCACCTAATTATTATGTATTTGTATGCCTAGCACCTAAAATTTTTTACATTTATGCCACCAAAATCTTTCATATCACATCAAAAATACCACTGCGTTAACTTATAAAATGTGGAATAAATCTTTTCATGCATAGATATAGTGGCATGTATATGTAAATATTAAAGTTTAGGTGTTAAAATATGTAAATACATAAGAATGGAGTGGTATGTATGTAAATCTTCCTAACCTTTTTTACAATTTCAATGAAATTTGATCTCAGCTAACATCTCAAGCAAAATGCAGTGTAACTAACCCATATTAATCTTGCAGGGAAACATGTAATTCAGGGAAGAGCAAGCAAGGATTTCAATCCTTTCATTGAGGTTGATGGTGCAGTACAAAGCTTTGAGGATGTAAGAAGCAAGCTGCTAGTGAATTTTGACCCAACTGTGCTCTTCCTGAAAGATCTCCAGGTCCTAAAACCTGTCATAACTATTCATGATCTGATTAATCTTTTAACCAACTGCTCATATAAAATTGGTCTGTTATTTGATCTGCAGGAAGAATTTCCTGAAACTTTTAAGATATGGTATGACTCTCTCGGTGGGGATGCAATCGGCCTGACATGGGATTTGAAGGTACATCTCTTTAGTTTTTTGCTGAATTGTCATTAATGTTCTAATAAGTGATCAAGTGCCGGCGATTAGAGCTTGTGGATGAGTCGTTGGGAGTTTTAGTTTTTTGGTCCTCTTGGCCGGTAACATTGAAATTTTGGTGCTCATCATTTTCAAAAATAAAAGGAAATTTTGCATACATACATACCATACAATTCTTATGTATTTGCATATCTAACCCCCAAAGTTTGATATTTACATACCTTACAATTCTTATGCATTTTGGACAAGGAGGCAGTGTGACTGATGTGCTCTGGTGGATATTTTGCAGAAACGCAAGCGGGAGAATGATGAGAATGAGATCATAAAAAAACTTAAAGGTGTTGGAGAGGTTGGAAAAGGTTTTGTGAAGAGTGTATATTTTCTCAAAGCGCCTAAATTGCAGGTTTAATACTTGTATTAGTTTTGCTTAGTAGGGTATTTTATTATTATTATTATTCGGCAGGAAAATGATGGCCTATTCTTATTTTTTGGGGTTTAGGAAATTATTGGTCCTTATTATTTTATTGAAAACAAGTTTTGTAATGTTTTATTCCTTAATTTCAGATTTTCATAACTAAACTTAAAGCTTTGTCTATTTATTTCCTATATATATATATATTTATATATTATTTTTAATATGACCCAATCTGGGCTCACTATTAGCGCAGTTGGTGATTGTGGAGCTGGCAGGATTTTAGAATCTAATGATAACACTTGACAGTTTAGTGCTATAAATTTATATTAGAAAATATGTATTTTATTTTTAAAAAGAATAATGATATTTTTTTGGCGACGTCAGACCACCGAGAGAATGCAGTGATATGCATGTTAATGTGAATACATGAAAATTGGTTGGTATATATGTGAATGGCCCAAAACAAATTAAAAAAAAAACACTACAATTATAACTTTGCAGGAAATTTATTTTGTCAAAGATTTTCTTAAAAAAAAAGCACTACATTAAGTATTTTATTAAAAGTGACGTACAAATGTACTGCGAAATTATTTATTTGTTATCGTTTCATTCATAACTACGTGTTTTTGTTTATTGTTTTTTTCCCTAAAAAGCACGCACTGTATAAAACATATTCATCTATCTTATCTGCAACCAAACAGCAGTCACTGTTTAGGGTTTGGGGTAAAAAAATAACCAGATCAGTCGATCACATAAATCCGCGAAGCAATGTCCTGAACGAGCCAATCAAACCCCTGGAACAAACCTTCACCACTGTAAGCACTGCAGCCAATAATATTCCAATGCCGGCTTCTATCCAAAGCATCCAGATTTAGAACCTGAAAGAAATTTAATATGAATGAGAGAATTCGTTCATGCCACATCCATATTTACTTTATTTATTTGCATTTGTAAAAGGGTAATTACAAATATGGCTTTAAGTTAAACTTACTTTTGCAATCTCAGAGGGCTTAAGGGCACTTTGAATATCCTGCTTATTGGCCAAGATCAACAAAGAAGCTCCAGCTAATCTCTATCCAAAGCAAGAAAAAAATAAATGACACCAATTTATGTGAAATTCAACAAAAGTGAATGAGATTATTTATAGACATACCACTCGATTCTTATTTATTTACATATCTAATGCCTAAACATTCATATTGACATGCATGCCACTCAAACCTTTAAGACCATCACTATCTTTCTTAGAAGTGAAGTATACATTTTTCACGCATAGGTTTAGAAGGATGAAGTGTTATAATAAGTGTAAATATAAAACTTTAAACGTTAGATATGTAAATATATAAGAATTGTGTGGTATCTATTAAATTTCCCAAGAAAATATGGCGACTTGCATCATGATGATTAATTTGTTTGTTTAGCTACCAAAGCTGTGATGCAGGAATCTACAAAGAAAATCTAGTGAGAAACTATTGCCAAGAATAAAAGTGAGCAAAGCATTCTTCATGCTACAATCAAAATTGATGGCTTAAGGTTTAACCTAATAACAACCAAAACAGGCCTGATTATGGCCTGATAACCCAATTTACAATCTTGTTAATAACAAAATTGAGCAACCACAACTATTTTGTTCCACCAGAATATAGAACCGGTGTAATTGAAACTTGTCAGATTGAACCCAAGTCAGTAGCAATCATGATTTGTGCAGTCATGCATGCGTGCATGAGTTTGCCAACTTCTTGATGTGAAATGAATTTCTATAACCTCAAACTTCTCAATCTCCTAGACTTAACACAGCAGATTCGAAATTTAAGGTCTCTTTNCCTGATTATGGCCTGATAACCCAATTTACAATCTTGTTAATAACAAAATTGAGCAACCACAACTATTTTGTTACACCAGAATATAGAACCGGTGTAATCGAAACTTGTCAGATTGAACCCAAGTCATGATTTGTGCAGTCATGCATGCGTGCATGAGTTTGCCAACTTCTTGATGTGAAATGAATTTCTATAACCTCAAACTTCTCAATCTCATAGACTTAACACAGCAGATTCGAAACTTAAGGTCTCTTTGGGGCGGTTGTGGGTGGTTTTAAAATTGTGTTGGGGAAACAATTTTCTACAAAAATGANCTCTTTGGGGCGGTTGTTTGTTCTGAGGGTGGTTTTAAAATTGTGTTGGGGAAACAATTTTCTACAAAAATGCAGAGGGAAATTATAAATGTTTTTTTCTCAAAAATTCAGGCAACATCTTTCTTATAACTATCACTTAACAATTTTGGTTGTTAAAAATACCCTTCTATCACAAATATTCTAGAAAACAAGAAGAAAGCAGTTTCACAAATAAAAATGTGATGATGGTTTGAAACACAACACAAACAGAAAACTATCCCAATCAGATCCTCAAACGGCTGCCCAACAGGATTTTACTTTGAAAGATAATAGTTTATTCTAAATATTTTATTAATAAAAAATAGAACATAATGAAGATCACAAATAAATAGGTACAATAACAATAATAAATAAGAATAAATGAAGTTAAAAAAACAAATTTCAAGTAGGAAAATTAGAAAATTTTAATGAAAGAATCTCAAGCCACAGAATCTCTATCTTAGAAATAAAGAGCATAATGCTCGAGCTATAGATTATCTAAACGTAATCTCTACCCTGACATGGAGCATAATACTCCAAATGTACCTATCATCACCATTCTGGCTCCACCTAACTGTATCCTTACAACTTAGCTTTCCATCTCTGATAATTGATAAAAATCATTCGATCGTCAAGAAATAGGAATGGGCTTTGTTTCTTCAATAAATCTGATATTATTTTATCTTCGCACAAACCATCCAATCTACTGTTATGCATCTTCCAATAATTTAATAACACAATGAAGAAACGCTCGCCTTTTCATAAATTCTATCTCAATTTTTTTTTTAAGAATGACTTGATAATTCATGAAAACACCTTTTATTTTAATTCGAGGACTTTGNGGTCTTATTTATTTTATTGAAAACAAGTTTTGTAATGTTTTATTCCTTAATTTCAGATTTTTATAACTACTTAAAGCTTTAATATGACCCAATCTGGGCTCACTATTAGCGCAGTTGGTGATTGTGGAGCAGGCAGGATTTTAGAATCTAATCGGTTTCTGATAATAACACTTGACGTTTTAGTGCTATAAATTTATATTAGAAAATATGTATTTTATTTTTTAAAAAAATAATGATATCTTTTTGTGACCTCAGACCACCGAGAGAGAATGGAGTGATTTGCATGTTAATGTGAATTTTTTTGGTGTTATGTGAATACATGAAAATTGAGTGGTATATATGTAAATGGCCCAAAACAAATAAAAAAAATACTACAATTATAATTTTGCAGGAAATTTATATTGTCAAAGATTTTCTTTTAAAAAAAAACACTACATTAAGTATGTATTTTATTAAAAGTGACATACAAATGTACTGCGAAATTATTTATTTATTATGATTTCATTAATGACTTCGTGTTTTTGTTTATTGTTTTTTTTTTCCCTTAAAAACACACTGTAGAAAACATATTCATCCNCTATCACTTAACAATTTTGGTTGTTAAAAATACCCTTCTATCACAAATATTCTAGAAAACAACAAGAAAGCATTTCCACAAATAAAAATGTGATGATAGTTTGAAGCACAACACAAACAGAGAACTATCCCAATAAGACCCTCAAACGGCTGCCCAACAGGATTTTACTTTGAAAGATAATAGTTTATTCTAAATATTTTATTAATAAAAAATATAACATAATGATGATCACAAATAAATAGGTATAATAACAATAATAAATATAAATAAATGAAGTTAAAAAAACAAATTTCACGTAGGAAAATTAGAAAATTTTAATGAAAGAATCTCAAGCCACAGAATCTCTATCTTAGAAATAAAGAGTATAATGCTTGAGCTATAGATTATCTAAACGTAATCTCTACCCTGACATGGAGCATAAACTCCAAATGTACCTATCATCACCATTCTGGCTCCACCTAACTGTATCCTTACAACTTAGCTTTCCATCTCTGATAATTGATAAAAATCATTCGATCGTCAAGAAATAGGAATATGCTTTGTTTCTTCAATAAATCTGATATTATTTTATCTCCGCACAAACCATCCAATCTACCGTTATGCATCTTCCAATAATTTAAAAACACTATGAAGAACTCGCCTTTTCATAAATTCTATCTCTTTTTTTTTAAGAATGACTTGATAATTCATGAAAACTCCTTTTATTTTAATTCGAGGACTTTTATTTATTTTTATTTTAAGTCAACTAAAAGTTCGAGAAAACTCTTTTTCAAGATTTATTTGTAATTACATATAAAATTTTATCTTAATTATATCCTCATTTTATTACTAATTAAAGACACCTTAATTTAGTTAAGCTAAATGTATCTATTATCACGTTTCTTGCTATTCCTAACTAATATCCTTGCAACTCATAGTTTTTCATCTCCAATAATTGAGAATATTCATTCATACAAAACAACAAGATATATAGGCTCCCCTTCAAAAAATATGATATTAGATATGCCCAGGAAATAAAATGAAAGCAAAAGTAAAATCGGAGTAATGCATACTTTAGATTTTAATTAATAGAAAAATTTAGAGCTAAAGTAGAGAGAGAGGAACAATGAAGTATAAACCCTTCTACAATCACAGGCACTAGTTATGGTAAGCTAATTACCTCAATTTCAGTGATGACTTAGTTCACTACTCTCATAACCCAAAATCTAGCCTCAGGAGTTCCTTGTTGATCATCTTAGCAGACTAAAAATGGAGTCCACCTCCAATAAAACTTTAAACCACTTCTTAACTTATTGTTATGAAGAACTCACATGAGTGGTTCCAAGCACTCAACTTTTAGCTACAAGGGCTAAGGACCAACATATAGAGAGCTTGAAAATGAGTTCATACAGGATCAAACGACTTTAGTTGAACCCTCCGTGACTCAGCAACGCACTCGCTACACCATGCACGAAGTTGACACATTTTTTGGTATGATCGTCGGCGAACTTGTCTAGACGATCGCGGATGACGAAACGGATCGCCCAGACACATCCGGAACATCAATTGTAGCCGGGAAGGACACCCATATAACTAAGGTTACGCGCACGCACAAATGACACAAAAATCGATGCACGTTTTTTTAATTAGCGGGGAACGGGCTTGAGCTAAACCCAGCTTCAACTCGAATTTGATTAGGGCTGGATTCGAGCTGCAAAATTTTGAATTTCAAAATAAATTCTGCCCAATCTCACTTTAATCAGGTGTTATTAGATTTCCATTTAGATTTATCAATCAATGGAAACTAACTAATCCACGCCCAAGATCCCGTAACGTTCATTTGCAATTCCCAGGATACAAGATCCTGTTGTTCACCAAAAAGAAAGCATTCGACCTCCCCTTCCTCACAACCAGATTACGAGCTCTCCCGCTGCACCAAGACCTTCGCTTGCCTTGCCTCCTCGCGCTATCTCCTCCTTCTTGTGCCAAAGACCCCCACTTGAGACTCGCCTGCCTCGTCTCCTCTTCCCCCTCACCGAACCCCTCTCCTTTGCACCGAAGTCGCTCGCCTATTCCCAGCACTGAAGTTCGCATACTCCCTGTACCGAAGCTTCGCTCGCCTCTCTCTCCCTCACGACAAATCCCGCTCACCGCTCCTCCCGCACTAAAATTGCTCGCCTTACCCGCACGCTCCTGCTTCGCATTCCTTCTCTCGGCCGCGTCTGCTCTCCTCTCTGCACCGCAAACCGCTCTGCCACTTTTCCCCGTCGGAGACTTCTCTACCGGCAGCAGCACCACGGTTTGACTCCCTAGCCTATTCCCAGCACGAAGTCAGGTTCAAACTTCTAGTTTTATTCATTGGATTCTAACCTTCAAGATTTATTATAGTTTTGGTATTCCTAAAATTCATTTAAGGGGTGGTGATCTTGTATTTGGGAGTTGTATAAGTGTTTTGGGTTATTGTACGTAGTTTACAAGTGCTACGAATTATGGTTTGAAGGTGTTAAAATGTTCTTTAGTGATGTAGGGTGCTGCGAGAATTGTTTGGAGAGTTGTGAGAGTTGTTTGAGTGTTGTCCATTGTTGTAGACCAGTTGTTTGGAGGTGTCAATAGCTGTAGGTTGTTATAGGTAGTTGTTTGAAAATTGTGGAAAACTTAGGACTGCTGTAGGTTGTTTAAAATTGATGTTTGAAAGTTGTGGGAAGCTTAAGACTGCTGTGGATTGCTTAGAATTGTTGTTTAGGTTTGTAGGAAGCCACCGAAGTGTTGTCAACTATTATTTGGGTTCGTACGAAACCACATAAGTGTTGTTCACTGTTGTTTGGGTTCGTAGAAAGCCACCCAAGTGTTGTCCACTATCGTTTGGGTTCGTAGTAAGTCACCCAAATGCTGTCCACTATTGGTTGGGTTTGTAGGAAGTCACATAAGTGTTGTTCAATGTTGTTTGGATTCGTAGGAAGTCACTCAAGTGATGTCCACAATCGTTTGGATTCGTAAGAAGCCACATAAGGGCTATCCACTATCATTTGAGTTCGTAGGAGGTCATACAAATGTTGTATAGTGTTACATATTGTTGATCAGAGTCGTAGGATCACAGTACACACTTGCTAGTGCTGCCCGGAGCCGTACGGAATCGTAGGATCACCGTGTCTACGGGTCGTAGGATCATCGTATACGCTTGTTGGTTGTCGTCCAAAGCTATAAGAAGCCTTAGGATCACTGATTTAGAGTTTCTAGCTGTTGTTGCTACTTGGTCTGTTGTTTACTGTTCTTTTTTCTGCAATTTATTTACATTCCCTGCGAATTGTATTATGTTGTGAGCTTAACACGCAGCAGTGATAAAAACAGCAGATACGTCAGTACGCATGTACATTTCATTTATTGTTATTTTTTTGCTGCAATTTACTGTTGCTCCAACATATCATGCAGGAACTCATTTTCAAAACAAAATAATTTTAAAAAATTAAACAATATTTAAAAAAACATTAAAACAAAAACATAACACGTGCTTTTAAATTTACGAGAGTTCCTCGGAGGAGGTAACCTACAGTTGCTAACGAGATCTCAGCGGTTTAGATAGATTTCACAATTCGTTTAAGCTAAGTAAATTAAAAAGAAAATAGTGATGCCGAAACGAGGAAACCGTATGATTCTAACTGGTGTCGCTCTAATCAACTTTAACCTCCCCATAATAAAAATAAAACCAAAACTTGAAACGCACATGGTAAAACCTTTTGAACCTTATACTTTAAAGTTTCTACTTCGACGAACAGTTTGGAGCAACTTCGTGGGCAGCGCGACAAGAATTTTGAAGCGGACAAGTGGAGGTGGTCGTCATTCTACAATAGCAAAACAAATCTACATCAGCTAAACTCTTTCCTTAGTCTAAATAAAACCCATAGAACTTCGAGGTAACTCGTCCAGCGCAACGTAAATCTTCACACCTTCTTTAGGCTCATGCACAATAATGTCGTGCAGCGTAAGTCCTAATTCACTTTAGGTTATGAGGATGTCGTTCGATACAACGTAAACTCTCATCTTTTTATTGGTTATTTGCATAATCAGTTATTATGCAAGTGTAAGTCTCAAATAATAAAATTGACATGATTGAACACTTAAATAACATCCTCTCCAAAACATAGTCACACAGTAGGATAGTATGGGAAGTCACTGAGGTTTCTCCTCAGGATCTGTGACTTCCCCTACCTTATACTTTCTTTAGACTTATGAAAGAATTGTTCCTACTTGAGCTACTCCTATTTGTTTTTCCACGTTCTACCGTAAAAACATAAACCTCAAATTCTTAAAGACTAGTACCTCTGATCGTTATTGAGTTTTCTCAAGTGACTCTCATCATTTGAGATGTAATAAACTATAAGGGTTTGCCTATATAGGGAACTTAGAACACAGGTAAAATAAACTTTATATAATCTTTGTATTAGATAAATAAACTTATCGGTCACACATAAAAGGTTCGCATACCAAACAGACGTCACAAATCTCTTAATTTGCAGGATTGAGTCTATCACCAAGGTATACACTTTTCTTTCGGGAGGGTGTAGTACTCGCGATATCGAATATGATTATGCAAGCTATTGAACGAATGAGATCTATTTGGTTTCATTTTTTGAAAATTTAATCATACTATTTTCAAAACTCAAACTATATACATGTTACATTTAAATTAAATTTCAAAAATTATTTTCAATTTTCAAAATTCAAATTTTCAAAAAGTTGACCAATAATTTCTGACAAGACTAAAGAGAGAGTTTAGCTGATGTAGACTTGTTTTGTTGTTGTAGAATGACGACCACCTCTACTTGTGGTCCACTCAAAGCTCCTTGCCGCGCTACCCACGAAGTTGCTCCAAACTCCTCGTGGAATAGTAGTAATAAAGTTGAAGATTCAAAAGGTTGTACCATGTGTTTTTTAAGTTTTGTTTTTGTTTTCATTATGGGGTGAGGGGAGGGTTAAAGTTGATTAGAGCGACACCGGTTAAAATCTCATTGTTCCCTCATTTCGACATTACTATTTTCTTTTGAATTTACTTAGCTTAAACGAATTAGCAACTGTGGGCTACCTCCTCCAAGGGACTCCCGTAAATTCAAAAGTACGTGTTATGTTTTTTTTTTTTTAAATTGTTGTCTAATTTTTTTAAAGTCATTTTGTTTTGAAAATGAAATCGCAATCAGTGTCTGCATGATATGCTAGAGCAAGAGTAAATTGCAGTAAAATAATAATAATAAATAAAATGTACCTGCATATTGGCGTATCTGCTGTTATTATCCCCGCTGTGTGTTAAGCTCATAAAACAAAATACGATTCGTAGGGAACGTAAATAAATTGCAAAATAAAAAGAATAGTAAACAGCAGAACATGTAGTAACAGCAACTAGGAACTCCAAACAGGTGATCCTACGACCCTCAAAGGCTTAGCGCAACAACTAGCAAGCGTGTACGGTGATCCCTACGGCTTCGGATAGCAACTAGCAAGCGTGTACGGCGATCCTACGACCCCCTACGGCTTCGGACAACAACTAACAAGTGTGTACGGTGATCCTACGACTCTGATCAACAATATGTAACACTATACAACATTTGTATAGACTCCTACGAACCCAAACAATAATGGACAGCGCTCATGTGGCTTCCTGCGAACCCAAAGGATAGTGGACAACACTTGGGTGGCTTCCTACGAACCCAAACAACAGTTGACAACATTTCTGCGGCTTTCTACGAACCTAAACAACTGTGGACAACACTTGGGTGGCTTCTTACGAACCCAAACGGTAATGGACAACACTTGGGTGGCTTCCTACGAACTCAAACAACAGTGAATAACACTTATGTGGCTTCCTACGAACTCAAATAACAGTGAATAGCACTTATGTGGCTTCCTACGAACTCAAACGATAGTGGACAACATTTGGGTGGCTTCCTACGAACCCAAAAAACAATTTTAAGCAACCTAAAACAGTCCTAAGCTTCTCATAGCTTTCAAACATCAATTTTAAGCAACTTACAACAGTTCTAAGCTTCCAACAACTTTCAAACAACTACCTACAGCAGCTTACAGTCATTGACATCTCCAAACAACAGGTCTACAGCAATGGACAACAGCCAAACAGCTCTCACAGCTCTCCACAGTTCTCGCAACACCCTACGTCACTACACATCATTTTTAACACATCCAAACTACAATTCGCAGCACTTGTAAGCTACATACAACAACCCAAACCACAATTTCAGCATCCAAATAGCTCTTGCAGCTCTCCAAACTGTTCTCGTAGCACCCTATGCCACTACACAACATTTCTAACACCTCCAACAGTAATTCGCAACACTTGTAAGCTTCAAAACAGTAAAAAAAACTCTCAAAACTAATCCCCAAAATATCAAACAAATCTCTTAAAATCAGTCCCAAAACAGTAGATAAAACACCCAAAACAGTGCATGGGTTGCCTCAAATCAGCCCACCAAAATGCCCCAAAACAGTGTCAAAACCAGCCGACGTAGGCACTCAAAATGACAATATATAGTGCTCAAAACAGTGTCAAAGTGGTGCAAAAACTTCTCCAAAATCATCACACAGCGGTGTCAAAACTGTGCCAAAAACAGTTGACGAAGGCACTCAAAATGGTGATTTATAATGCTCAAAACAGTGCAAAAGTGATGCAAAAACTACTCCAAAATCAGCCCACAAAATGGTACCAAAACAGTGTCAAAACCAGTTGACGAAGGTAATCAAGATGGCGATTTATAATACTCAAAATTGTGTCAAAGTGGTGCAAAAACTGCTCTAAAATCAGCCCACAAAACAGTACCAAAACAGTGTCAAAACCAGTTGACGAAGGCACACAAAATGGTGATTTATAACGCTCAAAATAGTGCCAAAGTGGTGCAAAAACTGCTCCAAAATCAACCCACAAAATTTTACTAAAACAATGTCAAAACTAGTTGACGAAGGCACTCAAAATGATGATTTATAGTGCTCAAAACAGTGTCAAAGTGATGCAAAAGCTGCTCCAAAACCAGGCCATAACCCCAAAATAGTGCCAAAATTAGCTCAAACCGATTGCAAAAGTGGCTCCAAAAAGTGCAGCAAAACAAGCTCTTAAACAGTCCCCGAAATCGTGCATTTAAAGGATTCAAAAGCAGTGTTTAAAGACCGTCAAAACTACATTCAAACAAGTTCGCCAAAGGTTAGGCCAAAAAATGTGTTAACTTCGTGCGTGGTGTAGCGAGTGCGTTGCTGAGTCATTGAGGGTTCACTTAAGGCCGTTTTATCATGTATGAACTCATTTTCGGGCCCTCTACATGTTGGTCTTTAGCCTTTGCAACTAGAAGTTGAGTGCTTGGAACCACTCATGCGAGTTCTTCAAAAAATGAGTCAAAAAGTGGTTTGAAGTTTTACGGGAGGTGGGCTCCATTACTAGTATGTTAAGATGGTCAACAAGGAACTCTTAAGGCTAGATTTTGGGTTATGGGAGTAGAAAACTAAGATCTCACTGAAAATGATGTCAACAGGGACAAACTTTAAAAATAATAAATGTCTTGTCATCGTAGTCCCCCATTTATTTTTTGAGCAATTTCTGAATTTCTACCAATTTTTGTTCAAATTTCGAATCTCCCGTGGATTTACATTTAATTTCATCCTTGAATCATTGAAAACTTAAATTTTAAACAGATCTTCAAAATGCCTATTAAAATAAATAAATTTTTTTTCAGATTTAATCATAAGTTTTACAATGAAACTGCCATTTGAAATTATCAAACATGATCGTTAATGACATGTCAAAAATCACTTGCTCCTTGGAATTGTTGACATTTGAAGAGTCTTGATTACAAGCCAAACATCTTTCAGTTGTGTCTCAACCTTAATGTGTGGTCACCACCTTAAGAGAAAATTTCTCTGATAGTTATCGAGAATTGAAGATTAGAATATTATTGAGAATTCTAATGACAATAGTATCAGAAATGATGAAAGTTATGGAAATAGTAATGGTGTGGGGGTAATTAGTGGGAGAGAATAATGTTGATAACCTTTAAATATTATCACCGTAAAGTTAGAGAAATAATTGTGCATTATAAGTTGATTAATTAGTCTTTCTCAATTGTTGATGTTCCCATATTTTATGAAGTATTCAATGACAACTGCCTTTTGATGATGTCTTGCTAGAGTACGAGAAAGGGAAGAGAAACTAAGAAATATGTTAAAAAATATAAGCATAATAAGTTCCACAATAGATTTATAGAAATGAAAGATTCCTAGAATGCCATATATGGTTGTTATTACACATAATGTTGATTCAAATTGAAAACAAGAATATGTTTTAAGTTTCCTACATTTATCACCTTCACATATAGCGTCTACAATTGTTGACACATTTTACAAAACTCTTGGTGATTAAGATCTTGAGAATCAGGTTTCATAATATTAGTAGATAATGTCTTAAGTAAAGATAGAGCAATCAACATGTTAAGAATAGCTACAGAGTGAAGAAAAAATTATTCTTAAGGGCCAGACTCTTTCATGTTCGTTATTGTTCACAAATTCTTAACTTGATGGCTAAAGATAAGATTAAATGTATATAATATGTGGTTGACAAAACTCTAAATTCCTTTGAATCTAGATTGATGAGATTTGTGGATATAATTCAACAACTATAAGATGGAACTCTACCTATTGCATGTGGACACTTGAGTTACAATTATAAGAAGTGTTTACCTATGTGAATGCTCCCACTAAGGATGAGTGTAATACATTGAAAATGTTTGTAATGTTTTTGGTTTTTTTAATGAAACAACCAACATAATTTAAAAAACCGAGTATCCAACCTCAAACTTATTTCTTTTACAGATTTTGTTAACCAAAAAAATGAAAGAAAACTGATAAGTATTGACGTGATTGTAAATTTCTCATGAATTTTGGGACAGTCAAGGATCATAAATGACAACCCTCAATTTTGGTACTGTTGTTAAAAACGACGCCAATAAAGCGAAAAATTAGAACGAGAAAAATTGCATGCAGAAAAAACGCCAGAGCGACACACAGATTTACGTGATTTGGCAAAATTGTCTACGTTCACGGAGCTGCAGAGAATTTTACTATTTCGAGGAATTACACCGTCGAGCGTCTCGACGTTTACAAGAAACTCTCCCTTCCCCTCTCTCTCTCTCCTCTCTTTCTCTTAGCCCTCAAGAGGACTTGGTTTTGCTTGGCTTTGCTTAACTCTGTTTTTCCTTTAAATCAAAAGAGACTATTTATAGAAACCATGAGAGCGGTAGGTGTGAGGTAGGTGAACGACAGGTGGGATATAGTAGGTGAGCAGTAGGTGGGTGTGGTAGGTGAGCGGTATGTGAGCTACTTAATTAGAAAGCTAATTAAATTCGGTGGACCAGGTCTCCACATTACCCAACAGGTACAACGCTAACTTTTTTCTTTTACAAATTTGCACGATAAAAAATATCAGTTGATAAATGATGATCAAGAAAATGAAAGAAAATTTTGACAAGTATTGACGTCATTGTAATTTTTTCTTGAATTTGGGTACAATCATGGATAACTGAATGGAATTTGCTGCGATTGAATTTGTTTATTCTAAGATCTGAAATAATGATAAAAATTTGAGGAACATATCGCCTATTCAAAATTTATTGTACGAGTCTTTTGAAGAGCATGCTGTTTAAGTTGAGCCTGAAATTGATGGTGCATGTAACACATTTAGAGCTAGAACATCAAATATAAATAATATAAAAAATAATGTTGGAGCAAGTCAAACTCGCGAGACAACAAAATACACAGGTTGAAACAATTTTGCTACATATATAAACGAGAAGACAAATAAGAGGTCTATCAAATCAAACTTGGATAACTAATTAGCTGTCTTAGAGATTTATCTCAAAGGTAAAAAAATTGATGTTATTGAATGGTGGAAAAGTAATTAAAAGAAATGTAGGATATTATTAAAAATGGTTGTAGACAACTTATCTTTATCAATTAGAACAATTGCTTATGAGTTGATACTTAGTACATGAGAGAGTTGCGATGCAGGACATGCTTGCGGAATATGCGGTCATGTTCAAGCCGAAAGCGAAGGCATGCCTTCGCATCTTCCCACGATCGGATCACAAAATTCCCCCTATAACTTCCCGCCCATGCTGGAACTGGGATGAGATTTCATTCTCACATACTTCCACGCTTGAAAGTTCACCCGCCATACTTGTGGACCCTTTTTATTTTATCATTGAAGCTTAATTAGGATTTTTTCCTATTTATCAATTTATAATTTTTCTTTTTGAGAAAAATGTTTATATTTAATTATTTCCTAATATTGAGGGACTTTTGGTATTGATATGTTATTTAGAGGTGTATTCTCTTAATTTTTTCTATTAGAGTGTTATTTTCTAGAATTAGATACTAAGGAGGGTGAAAAATTTATGTACAAATNCATACCTATCGCATAATTCTTGTGTATGCACATATTTAACACCTGAACTCTTATTTTTGTTGCATACACATATACCGTCCAGTTCTTATAGGTTTACATGTCCCACACTGGAAACTTGAATACTTATATGTGTGATAAAAGAATTGTTTCGTTGCATACTAAACATTGTTTAGGGTTTGTTTACCTACTGATTTGGGGAGATGTATGTAGAGTTTAGGTGCTGATTTGCACACTTGTTTGAATGTAGTTTTGACGGCCTTTAAACACTGATTTTGAATCCTTTAAATGCACGGTTTCTGGGACTGTTTAAGAGTTTGTTTTGCTACAATTTTTGGAGCCACTTTAGTCGGTTTGGGCTGATTTTGGCACTATTTTAGCGAGTAATGTTTGCTGGTTTTGGAGCAGTTTTTGCACCACTTTGACACTGTTTAGAGCATTATAAATCACCATTTTGAGTGCCTTCGTCAACTGGTTTTGACACTGTTTTGGTACCGTTTTGTGGGCTGATTTTGGAGCAGTTTTTACACCACTTTAGCACTATTTTGAATATTATAAATCACCATTTTGAGTGCCTTCGTCAACTGGTTTTGACACTATTTTGGTACCGTTTTGTGGGCTAATTTTGGAGCAGTTTTTACACCACTTTAGCACTGTTTTGAGTATTATAAATCGTCATTTTAAGTGTCTTCGTCAACTGCTTTTGGCACTGTTTTGGTACCATTTTGTGGGCTGATTTTGGAACAGTTTTTTCACCACTTTGGCACTGTTTTGAACATTATAAATCACCATTTTGAGTGCCTTCGTCAACTGTTTTTGACACTATTTTGGCACTACTGTGTGATGATTTTGGAATAGTTTTTGCACCACTTTGGCATTGCTTTAAACACTGTAAATCACCATTTTGAGTGCCTACGTCGGCTGGTTTTGGCATGATTTTTGCATCGTTTTGGGGCATTTTGGTGGGCTAATTTGAGGCAACTCATGCACTATTTTAGGTGTTTTTGTCTACAGTTTTGGGACTAGTTTTGAGAGCATTGTTTATTATTTTGGGAACTAGTTTTGAGAGCTTTGCTTACAGTTTTGAAGCTTACAAATGCTGTGAATATTTGATGGAGGTGTTAAAAATGTTGTGTAGTGACGTAGGGTGCTACAAGAACTGTTTAGAGAGCTGTGAGAGCTGTTTGGGTGCTGAAATTGTGGTTTGGGTTACTATACGTAGCTTACAAGTGCTGTGAATTATGGTTTGGAGGTGTTAAAAATGTTGTGTAGTGACATAGGGTGCTACGAGAACTGTTTGGAGAGCTGTGAGAGTTGTTTGAGTGTAGACCAGTTGTTTGGAGGTGTCAATAGTTGTAGGTTGTTATAGGTAGCTATTTGAAAGCTGTGGGAAACTTATGACTGTTGTAGGTTGTTTAAAATTGATGTTTGAAAGTTGTGGGAAGCTTAAGACTGTTGTAGATTGCTTAAAATTATTGTTTGGGTTCGTAGGAAGCCACCCAAGTGTTGTCAACTATTGTTTGGGTTCGTAAAAAGCCACATAAGTGTTGTTCACTGTTGTTTGGGTTCGTAGGAAGCCACCCAAGTGTCGTCCACTATCATTTGAGTTTGTAGTAAGCCACTCAAATGATGTCCACTGTTGTTTGAGTTCGTAGGAAGCCACATAAGTGTTGTTCACTGTTGTTTGGATTCGTAGGAAGTCACCCAAATGTTGTCCACTATCGTTTGAGTTCGTAGAAAGCCACATAAGCGTTGTCCACTACGTTTGGGTTCGTAGGAGATCATACAAATGTTTTATAGTGTTACATATTGTTGATCAGAGTCATGAGATCACCGTACACACTTGCTAGTTGCTGCCCAGAGCCGTAGGGGATCGTAGGATCACCATATACGCTTGTTAGTTGTTGTCCAAAGCTATAGGAAGCCTTAGGATCACTGCTTTGGAGTTTCTAGCTGCTGTTACTACTTGTTATGTTGTTTACTGTTCTTTTTGTCTGCAATTTATTTACATTCCCTGCGAATTGTATTATGTTTTGTGAGTTTAACACGCAGCAGGGATAACAACGACAGATACGTCAATACGCAGGTATATTTTATTTATTGTTATTTTTTTTACTGCAATTTACTCTTGTTCTAACATATCATGCAGTCACTCATTTTCAAAACAAAACAATTTTAAAAAATTAAACAATATTTTTAAAACAAAAACAATAAAAACAAAAACATAACACGTGCTTTTAAATTTACGAGAGTCCCTCCGAGAAGATAACTTACGGTTGCTAACGAGATCTCTGCGGTTTAAATAGATTTCACAATTCGTTTAAGTTAAATAAATTCAAAAGAAAATAGTGATGCCAGAACGAGAAAACCGTGCGATCCTAACCAGTGTCGCTCTAATCAACTTTAACCCCCCCCATAATGAAAACAGAACCAAAACTTGAAATACACATGGTACAACCTTTTGAACCTTAGACTTTAGGACTTTTACTTCGACGAGCAGTTTGAAGCAACTTCGTGGGCAGCGCGGCAAGGAGCTTAGAGCGGACAAGTGGAGGTGGTCGTCATTCTACAACACCAGAACAAGTCTACATCAGCTAAACTCTTTCCTTAGTCTAATAAAAACCCATAGAACTTCAAGGTAACTCGTCCAACACAACGTAAATCCTCACAGCTTCTTTAGACTCCTGCACAACCATGTCGTGCAACGTAAGTCCTAATTCGTTTTAGATTCTGAGGATGTCGTTCGATACGACGTAAACTATCATCTCTTTTCGAGCTATTTGCATAATCAGTTATTATGTAAGTGTAAGTCTCAAATAATAAAATTGACAGGATTGTACACTCAAATAACATCATCTCCAAAACATAGTCACACAATAGGATAGTATGAGAAGTCACTGAGGTTTCTCCTCAGGATTTGTGACGTCCCCTACCTTATACTTTCTGTAGACTCATAAAAGAATTGTTCCTACTTGAGCTATTCCCATTTGTTTTTCCACGTTTTACAGTGAAACATAAACCTCAAATTCTTAAAGACTAGTATCTCTGATCGTTATCGGGAGTTTTCTCAAGTGACTCCCGTCATTTGGAATGTAATTAACTATAATGGCTTGCCTCTATAGGGAACTTAAAACCCAAGTAAAATAAATCTTATCTAATCTTTGTATTAGATAGGGAAACATATCGGTCACACATAAAAGGTTCGCAGACCAAACTGATATCACAAATCTCTTAGTTTGCAGGATTGAGTCTATCGCCAAGGTATACACTTTTCTTTCGAGAGGGTATAGTACTCACGGTATCGGACATGATTATGCAAGTATTTGGTCCGAAGAGAACCATTTGGTCTCATTTTTCAAAAATTAAAACATACTACTTTCAAAACCCAAACTATATATCTCTTACATTTAAATTAAATTTTAAAAATTATTTTCAATTTTCAAACTTTCAAAAAGTTGACCAACAATTTCTAACAAGACTAAGGAGAGAGTTTAGCTTATTTAGACTTCTTTTGCTGTTGTAGAATGACGACGACCTCCACTTGTGGTCCGCTCCAAGAGCTAACCACAAAGTTGCTCCAAACTCCTCGTGGAAGTAGTAGTCCTAAAGTCTAAGATTCAAAAGATTGTACCATGTGTATTTCAAGTTTTGGTTTTGTTGTCGTTATGGAGTGGGGGGAGGGTTAAAATTAATTAGAGCGATACCGGTTAGAATCTCATGGTTCCCTCGTTTCGGCATCACTATTTTCTTTTGAATTTACTTAGCTTAAACGAATTGTGAAATCTATTTAAACGGGAAGATCTCGTTAGCAACCGTGGATTACCTCCTTCGAGGGACTCCCGTAAATTCAAAAGTATGTGTTATGTTTTTGTTTTTGTTGTTTTTGTTTTGAAATTGTTGTCTAATTTTTTAAAGTTGTTTTGTTTTGAAAATGAAATCACAATCAGTGTCTACATGATATGTTAGAGCAAGAGTAAATTACAGTTAAAAAATAACAATAAATAAAATGTACCTGCGTACTGGCGTATCTGTTGTTGTTATCCCTGCTGCGTGTTAAGTTCATAAAACAGAATACAATTCGCAGGGAACATAAATAAATTGCAAAAAAAAGAAAAGTAAACAGCATAACAACTAGTAACAGCAGCTAGGAACTCCAAATTGGTGATCCTATGACCCTCAACGGCTTCGGGCAGCAACCAACAAGCATGTACGGTGATCCTACGACCCCTTACGGCTCCAGACAGCAACTAACAAGTGTGTACGGTGATCCTACGACTCCGATCAGCAATATGTAACACTATACAACATTTGTATGACCTCCTACGAACCCAAACAATAGTGGACAGCGCTCATGTGACTTTCTACGAACTCAAACGATAGTGAACAACACTTATGTGGCTTCCTACGAACCCAAAAGTGAACAGCACTTGGGTGGCTTCCTACGAACCCAAACAACACTTTTAAGCAACCTACAATAGTCCTAAGCTTCTCATAGCTTTCAAACATCAATTTTAAGCAACCTACTGCAATCCACAACTTTCAAACAACTACCTACAGTAGCCTACAACCATTGGCATCTCCAAACAACAGGTCTACAGCAATGAACAATACCCAAACAGCTCTCACAGCTCTCCATAGTTCTCGCAGCGCCCTACGTCACTACACATCATTTTTACACCTCCAAACCATAATTCGCAGCACTTGTAAGCTACACACAACAACCCAAACCACAATTTCAGCACTCAAATAGCTCTCGCAGCTCTTCAAACTGTTCTCGTAGCACCCTACGCCACTACACAACATTTCTAACACCTCCAACAGTAATTCACAGCACTTGTAAGCTTCAAAATAGTAAGCAAAACTCTCAAAACTAGTCCCCAAAATAGAAAACAAAGCTCTCAAAATCAGTCTCAAAACAGTACATAAAAACACCCAAAACATTACATGGGTTGCCTCAAATCAGCCCACCAAAATGCAACAAAACGGTGTCAAAACCAGCCAACGTAGGCACTCAGAATGACAATTTACAGTGCTCAAAACAATGTCAAGGTGGTGCAAAAACTGCTCCAAAATCATCACATAACGGTGTCAAAATTGTGTCAAAAACAGTTGGCGAAGGCACTCAAAATGGTTACCATATATGGTTGTTATTACACATAATGTTGATTCAAATTGAAAACAAGAATATGTTTTAAGTTTCCTACATTTATCACCTTCACATATAGCGTCTACAATTGTTGACACATTTTACAAAACTCTTGATGATTAAGATCTTGAGAATCAGGTTTCATAATATTAGTAGATAATGTCTTAACTAAAGATAGAGCAATCAACATGTTAAGAATAGTTTTAGAGTGAAGAAAAAATTATTCTTAAGGGCCAGAATCTTTCATGTTCGTTGTTGTTCACAAATTCTTAACTTGATGGCTAAAGGTAAGATTAAATGTATATAATATGTGGTTGACAAAACTCTAAATTCCTTTGAATCTAGATTGATGAGATTTGTGGATATAATTCAACAACTATAAGATGGAACTCTACCTATTATTGCATGTGGACTCTTGAGTTAAAGTTATAAGAAGCATTTACCTATGTGAATGCTCCCACTAAGGATGAGTGTAATACATTGAAAATGTTTGAAATGTTTTTGGTTTCTTTAATGAAACAACCAACATAATTTAAAAAACCGAGTATCCGACCTCAAACTTATTTCTTTTACAGATTTTGATAACCAAAAAAATGAAAGAAAACTGATAAGTATTGACGTGATTGTAATTTTCTCATGAATTTTGGGACAGTCAAGGATCATAAATGACAACCCTCAATTTTGGTACAACGCTAACTTGTTCCTTTTACAAATTTGCACGATAAAAAATATCAGTTGATAAATGATGATCAAGAAAATGAAAGGAAATTTTGACAAGTATTGACGTCATTGTAATTTTCTCTTGAATTTGGGTACAATCATGGATAACTGAATGGAATTTGCTGCGATTTAATTTGTTTATTCTAAGATCTGTAATAATGATAAAATTTTGAGGAACATATAGCCTACTCAAAATTTATTANGTTTAAATGTCTAACACTCAAACTTTACTTTTTACATTTATACCATCCAAATCTTTCATATCACAATAAAAAGTGAAATGCACATTTTCATGCATAGATATGACGACATATAAGTAAAAATTAAAATTTAGCTGTTAGGTATGTAAATAGGTATTAAGTCATATGTATGTAAATCTTCCTTAGAAAATTTTATCATTTTTATCTACCCTTAATTTTTTAAAAATTTATAAAGAAGGGGGCGTCGTGTTATATTTTATGATGGGAGTTAGTGTTGCATTTCATTGCCTTTTCAGTGCCTCGTCTTTTTACTCCTGAAATTGCTGCATTCTATGAGGCCTATTATGTTAGCAAAGGAGTAAAGATCATCAAAGGTACAGTAGCCGTTGGTTTCGACATCAATTCTCATGAGGACGTAAGTTATTATTATTTTGATTTTTACCCAATTCTTATGTATTTACATTTCTAACACCTAAACTTTATTTTTTATATTTATACCACCTAAATCTTTCATATCACATCTGAAGCATCACTATTTTTAACTTTTTAAGAGTGGAATACAACTTTTCATGCATTGGTAAGTTGACATTTATGTAAAAATTAGAGTTTAGTTGTTAGACATGTAAATACATAAGAATTGAGTGGCGTGCATGTAAATCAGGTGAAATCGGTCAAGCTGAAAGATGGAAGAGTGCTTGACGCTGATATTGTTGTTGTGGGCGTTGGCGGAAGACCTCTTACAACGCTTTTTAAAGGTCAGGTAGAAGAGGAGAAAGGAGGAATAAAGGTTAGCTCAGCTCCTTCTATAACTTGTATTGCTACTATTACTTCAGTATTGACTATATAGCAATCTTTTTTTTTATTATTTTAGAATTTACATATTTAACATTTAAAATTCACTATTTGCATCTTCTAGCATTCTATCCCCCATATTCTTTTCTGACATTAACGTAGGGAAGCTTAACATCGTAGCTTATACTGCGATATAAAATTATACTGGTTTGATTTGTTTTTAAATGTGTTCTGTATGTAAATGTTCCTTGTTTCATCTTCATTATCTATCCATCTATTTATTTAAAAATTATTATTATTATTATTATTTTGGGATAATTACATACAGACCACCCGAAACATTGACATTTACAAATTAACCACCCAGGTGATTTCTTTTTAACTACCAAACCATTGTATTTACGCGTCCCAAAATCAAACTACTGAGAATTTGATAAAAATGAAAAATGTACCATGAATTTGATATTTGAATGAGAATTTGAAAAATGTATGAAAGAGATTGGTTTGTAAATAACAAGTTTCGGGTGGCCTGTAAGTAATTGCTCTTTTTTTTGGTGGATGCTAAAATTTAATTAGTATTTATGGCTCTCTGTAGACTGATGGTTTTTTCAAAACAAGTGTTCCCAATGTGTACGCTGTTGGAGATGTAGCCACATTCCCATTGAAGCTGTACAGAGAAATGAGGAGGGTGGAGCATGTTGACCATGCAAGAAAATCTGCAGAGCAAGCTGTGAAGGTATTACATACCATTCTTATAAATTTTTTTCAGGCTATATGATCATCTAAATTTGGTCAGAATAAGTTTACTGGTCATTGATTTTACTTAGAATTGGATGCGACATTTACTAATCAAATAATTATTTAATTGCTTGCACCTTGAATAAAAATCAATGGCTAGAAATTCCATTTTGATCCAGTTGGAATTGCTTTGATACAAGATTAATAATCAAACAGGTCATGTATTGCACCCATCTTAAAGTAAAATCAATGACTATAAAACGCAACTTGAATCAAATTTAGAAGGTGCATTTCACTTTTTAAAAGTTAAAAGTGATGGTATTTTTTGATGTGATATGAAAGATGTGGGTGTTATAAATATAAAAAACAAATTTTTAGGTGTTAGATATGTAAAAACATAGAAGAAAAGTGCCAAAATGGTCCTTTGACTATTTATAAAGGGGTTCATTTTAGTCCCTGGCTTTAAAAAAGTGTCAAATTAGTGAAAAATTATTCCATACGGATGTATGCGGTGTTCGATCTCCACCGTTGATCACAGTGAAGATGTATTTCGGTAGGCCGCATTTAAATTTTTTTTTTTTTTAGAAAAAAGTTGTGATCAATGGTAGAGATCAGACACCGCATGCATTTCTGTATACGGGGTGTCCGTATAGAATAATTTTTCAAAATTAGTCCCCAACTAATAAAAAAAAATTCAAATAGTCCACCCTTAAAAAAAACCAGAAATTCATGTTTTCACGGAGGTGTATTTTGGAATTTTTATATTTTGTTAATTTAACTACTTACATACAATCATCTAAGCACACCGTATAATGGTACATTTACATACATACCACCCAATCCTTATGTATTTTCGTATGTATGGAAATTCCCCTTTATTTTACGACCAATCAGTCAACTATTATTCCATTCATCCACTAAAAGATATTTGGGTACATAAGATGTATGCAGCGCTGCGTACGTCAGGGGTTATTCAGGGGGTTCAGGGGGTACAGGGGGGTTATATCTAGATTATACCCCTATGTAACCTCCGTGTAAGTCCTTTGTAACATCCGTATAACTTACTTGTACCCATGAAACTACAGAAGCGCGAAACTCATTTGTAAGTTACAAGTAGTTTACAAAAAGGTTACAGGGGGGTAACAGAGGGGTATAACCCCTGGACGTACGCAGCGTTGGGTACATCAAATATTTTCCCCTTTTTAGACCCATTTACATACAAACCACACAATTCTTATATATTTACACATAACATGTAAACTTAACTTTTTTACATTTATAACACCTAAATCTTAGAGTGCATATTTTGATGCCTAGGCAAGGTGACATACATGTAATAATTGATGTTTATACATAGAAATTGAGTGGTATACATGTAAAAATCACCAATATCATATAATGCACACATCTCTCACAATTCAGGCAATCAAATCCACAGAAGCAAGCAAAACATTGGAGGAATATGACTACCTACCATACTTCTACTCTCGTTCATTCGATCTATCATGGCAATTCTACGGCGATAACACCGGCGAAACTGTTCTATTCGGCGACAGTAATCCAACTTCTCCAAACCCAAAATTTGGTTCTTATTGGATCAAAGATGGTAAGGTGGTTGGAGCCTTCCTGGAATCTGGCACTCCTGAACAGAACAATGCAATGTCTAGGGTTGCTAGGGTTCAGCCATCAGTGCGGGATCTGGAGCAGCTTCAGACACAAGGTTTGCATTTTGCCTTTCATATTTGAATTAATCTTTATCTTTATTTCAATCCACTCTCTTATATTAACTTATATTCATCTGAATTCCTTCTTATATATATAAATGTGTAAGATTTGATGGCATGAAAGATTTTGAGCTGTCAAACGTAAAAATGTAAAATTTAGGTGTTAGATATGTAAATACATAACAATTGTATGGTATGTATGTAAATAACCCTTTATTTCTTCACTTATTTTTGGGTTTCGCAACTAACGAATTGTCACCAGAACAAGCAGCAGTAAAGCACAATACTCAGCGCCACTAAGAAAGAGGAATTTACACAAGCATTTGCATATATAACCCTTAAAACTGGCTCAATTTGAAATCGAACAAAGATATTCACATCAAATTCTCTATTCACCTAAATAAAACATTACAATTTAATGAATATTAATAGCCTATATGATGAACGATACAAAGAAGATTTACATATATGCCGCCTTACATATGCATGAAAGGTGTATTTCAAAGATTAGGATGGTATAAATGTAAAAATAAATAAATAAATAAAATTTAAAAGTTAGACATGTAAACACATGGGGATTGGGTGGTACATATGTGAATGCCCCTAGAAAGAATAGGGGTAAGATTTATCAAATATATGCAACTTATTGATACAATACATAATCTTTTTATTGATTAAAAAAAAAAAACAAGTAGCAATCAATACAACAACAACATATATCTGCACATCTCCCATGGCAAATGAACGGCTAGATTTCTTCAATCATGGCTTCATGAGTTGGTTTTTTATGAAGGTGAGGATGTTGGGGACATCAGCAGTCCATGCAACTGATATGGGTGAATGATCTGACCAAGGATTAGGCCCATTCCAACTGTTCCACAAAAATCACAGCCAATAAATAAATTAAAAAAATAATAATAACGGAAATAAAAAGGATAAAAAATAGTAGGCCGTTTGAATTTTTATTTTAATTNGCAACCGATATGGGTGAATGATCTGACCAAGGATTGGGCCCATTCCAACTGTTCCACAAAAATCACAGCCAAAAATAAATTTAAAAAATAATAATAAAAGAAATAAAAAGGATGAAAAATAGTAGGCCGTTTGATTTTTTTTTATTATTATTATGATTATTTTTTTCTTTTATTTTTAGTTTTCAAAATAATTTATTTTTAAATGTTTTCAGCATTTTTGAAAATAACATATTTTAAACATGACAAATGTGTTTCATTTGAAATTAAAATAATAATAAAAAAATAAATTAAAGGGAGATTTACATACATACCAACTCAATTCCTAAGTATTTATATATCTAACACCTAAATTTCAATTTTTACAAACATGTCACCTTACATATGCATGAAAAATGTGCATTTTTTTTTCCAAAAATTAAAACAATGATATTTTTGAAAAGAGCCCCTAAAATAAAAAAGAAAAAAATTACATACATGCCCCAGAATTCTTATGTATTTATATATCTAACATTTAAAATTTTATATTTACATTTATAGCACTTCGGTCATAAACTTATTCATAAAAAACATACTTCATTTTTAATTTTGTAAAAACATTTTTGATCTGACAAAAGATTGAGTGCTATGCATGTAAATATAAAAATATACATATCAAATATATAAGTACACAAAAATTGTGAGGTAAGTATGTAAATGCCTCGAATAAAAAATGAAATGCAATTCCGGAGTAGGGGTGCAAATGAATCGAGCTAGAGCCATGCCAATCTCAATTAAAAACTCAATTTTTACGGTAGCTCGCCGAGGAATGTATTGGCGGCCAGAGGAGGCAGCAGGAGCTCGCCAAAATGACAAGCCGGCTTCATAGCCAATGACCGGAGTCTGAGACGAGCTCAAGCTCATTTGCCCCCTATTCCAAAGAGTGCCCTTAAGGGTAAAAAGGTCAAAGTCGCATACTTTTTTAGTCCCTGGTCCATTAGCGTATGTCCCACACAGATGCCCTGAGTCTCAACCCTCACCACACCCTTCCGGTACGTGAAAAGATCAGGACGAACAAGTGCAACAAAACTAACAGGATCATGTAGAAAAATGCCTGAAAATAAAAACAAAAAATTGTCATAAATAAAGCCATCCAAAATCCACCTCAACAAGCAAAAATGTAATTAAAAACAAAAAATTGAAATGATTTTTACCATGGAGGCCGNACGGTAGCTCGCCGAAGAATGTATTGGCGGCCAGAGGAGGCAGCAGGAGCTCGCCAAAATGACAAGTCGGCTTGATAGCCAATGAGCGGAGTCGAGACGAGCTCGAGCTCGAGCCGGCTCGGCTCATTTGCCCCCTATTCCAGAGAGTGCCCTTAAGCCAATAAAGTTAAAAGTCACATACTTTTTTAATCCCTGATCCATTAGTGTATGTCCCACACAGATGCCCTGAGTCTCAACCCTCACCACACCCTTCCTGAACGTGAACAGATCAGGACGAACAAGTGCAACAAAACTAACAGGATCATGTAGAAAAATGCCTGAAAAATAAAAAAAAAAAACAAAAAATTGTCATAAATAAAGCCATCCAAAATCCACCTCAACAAGCAAAAATGTAACTAAAAAAAAAATTGAAGTCNCATAAATAAAGCCATCCAAAATCCACCTCAACAAGCAAAAATGTAATTAAAAACAAAAAATTGAAATGATTTTTACCATGGAGGCCGTCAGATTTTACATGCCAGTCCCTGTAGAACTTGCACATTTCACAGATTAATTTTGCATGCTTTCCCTTCGAATATCTCAACTCAGAAAGGTCAGCATCTGATACAAGAAAAAAGGCATATTAATAGTAAACATGGGTAATTTGTATATATACGACACAATTCTTATGTGTTTACATATCTAAACCCAAAAGTTTCATATTTACACTCACAAAACCTTGGCCTCATAAATAGGGCTGTCAAAAAGCACGTTGTTCGCGAATAGTTCGTGTTCGGTTCGTAAATGAGTTTGTGTTCGATTCATTCGATAAATAAACGAGACGAACATGAAAAAAAAAATTTCGTTCGATTAGATTAACGAACCAAACACGAACAGCGTTCGAATCGTTATTGTTCGAAATATAAAATAATTTAAAATAACTAAATATAAAAAATTTACGATATTTTAAAAAATTAAATTTTATAAATTATAATATATAATAAATTATAATATATAATAAATTAATAATAATAATATATCAATATACTATATTAGTAATATACTAATATAGATACTATATATTTATATAATATTAATTTATATAATTAATATAATAAATTATTTATATATATTAATATTAGGGATGTCAAATTGGCTCGTCGTTCGCGAACAACTCGTGTTTGGCTCGTTCGTTAAGAAATGAACACGAATACTGACTTCACGAACAATTTCGAACACGAGCTTATTTCAAACAAACTAAATTTCAAATGAATCGAATACCAACACATGCTCTGTTTGTTCGTGTTCGGTTCGTTTACACCCCTAATAGTGATGGAAAAAATTGAAGCATCCATGTCAGCGTGAAGGGAAAGGCAATCAGTACCGATATAGCACAAATACTTACCGGTTCATTACATATAAGGTATGTTCCTAGTGACGTTTATGAGTACACCGCTGAGTTCAAACAACTTATGTTGAAATTTGAGCTAGTAGAGTCCGAGGAGAACACCATAACTAGATATCTGAGAAGACTGAGATCGCCCGTTGGCAATATGATACGATTACAGCCTTATAACACATTACAAGATGTTCAGACCATAGCTTTGAAGATGGAGAAACATCAACGTCACCAGGGGGCCACCTCTTATATGTAGAGCTGATGAGGAAGAGATGCTAGTGCTTCAAGTTGAGCGCATGAGAAAGACTCCAATAAGATTAATATTGATTTTCATATACGCAATGAGTCTGAAAAGTCAATACAATAAAAGGGGGTGCCTTGTTGAAGGATTTGTCGATATCCTGATTGATAGTTTATCTCCTGAGTGATGGCAAATGAGAATGGCCCATCATATCATAGATTTCATTCCAGAGTTAGTATCTTCAGACATACCTATTTATTAGATGCATTAAGCCAAGTACGAGAAGTGGGATAAATATTTTACATTTAATGACCCAAGACTTGATTCATGAGAATAACCATCAATGTGTGATTCCCATTGAAGTTGTACCAAAAAAGAATGACAATTTATTTTATTGGGGCAATTTCTGGAATAATGAATGTGTTTTAGAGCTGTTTGGAATGAGCATGAGCATAAATTTTAAAGTAGAGCTGCCTCAAACACAACAAGGTTGTGGTTTTGTTATGATGGTGATAGATCACTTCCAGAATCTTCAAGTGAATAAGGCAAAGCCCCTCCTATTAGCGGAGAATGATGCAGAACAAGTGTGTGAAACATGCGATCACATTCAAGCTGAAGACGTAAGCCTACCTTCATGTCTTCCAGTGATCTAGGATCAGATCGCAAGATTCCCGCAAGAGTTTCCCGACCACACTAGAATCAGGACGAGATTTCATCCTGATAGACCTTCCCACTCGTAATATTTGTCGCCATATACTAATTCTTATTATTTTATTATTTGAAGCTTATGTAGGATTTATATCCTATTTATCTATTTCTAATTAGATTTTTTATAATATAATCTATTTATATCTGGTTATTGAGAGACTTTTGATTACGTTTATGTTATTTGAAGATTTTCCTCCTAATTTTTCCTATTGGAGTGCTTTCTCTTTGAATTTCTTTCAGGTGATATGTTTATAGCCTGATAGGATGATAGTAACGATCTCTCCCAAATGTTTGGCGGCCTCCTTCATCATCCAATTTGCTGCATATTGTTGTTTGACAGTAGAAAATAATTGTTTTACGCTTCCGATTCATAGTCATCCCACCGTTCAAGCCAAATTTCAACCGATCTCCACCCTCCCGCTTTTCTTATCTATCCCTTTCTTATATTCTTTCATACCTCCTAGGAACCCTAGAATGATATCAAGTCCTCAACATATATTGCTCCAATTTTAGTAAAGAAACGGTGCAAACCCTTATTTGTGAATCAAATTAAATACGTTCTCATTGCTAATTGAAAGGAAGGGTTGGGTTTTTTTTTACTCNAAAATTTCTCTGATAGTTATCGAGAATTGAAGATTAGAATATTATTGAGAATTCTAATGACAATAGTATCAGGAATGATGAAAGTTATGGGAATAGTAATGGTGTGGGGGTAATTTGTGGGAGAGAATAATGTTGATAACCTTTAAATATTATCACCGTAAAGTTAGAGAAATAATTGTGCATTATAACTTGATTAATAAAAAAGTCTTTCTCAATTGTTGATGTTCCCATATTTTATGAACTATTCAATGACAACTGCTTGTGATGATGTCTTGCTAGAGTACGAGGAAGGGAAGAGAAACAAAGAAATATGTTAAAAAATATAAGCATATAAGTTCCACAATAGATTTATAGAAATGAAAGATTCCTAGAATGCCATATATGGTTGTTATTACACATAATGTTGATTCAAATTGAAAACAAGAATATGTTTTAAGTTTCCTACATTTATCACCTTCACATATAGCGTCTACAATTGTTGACACATTTTACAAAACTCTTGATGATTAAGATCTTGAGAATCAGGTTTCATAATATTAGTAGATAATGTCTTAAGTAACGATAGAGCAATCAACATGTTAAGAATAACTACAGAGTGAAGAAAAAATTATTCTTAAGGGCCAGACTCTTTCATGTTCGTTGTTGTTCACAAATTCTTAACTTGATGGCTAAAGATAAGATTAAATGTATATAATATGTTGTTGACAAAACTCTAAATTCCTTTGAATCTAGATTGATGAGATTTGTGGATATAATTCAACAACTATAAGATGGAACTCTACCTATTGCATGTGGACTCTTGAGTTACAGTTATAAGAAGCGTTTACCTATGTGAATGCTCCCACTAAGGATGAGTGTAATACATTGAAAATGTTTATAATGTTTTTGGTTTCTTTAATGAAACAACCAACATAATTTAAAAAACCGAGTATCCAACCTCAAACTTATTTCTTTTACAGATTTTGATAACCAAAAATTGAAAGAAAACTGACAAGTATTGACGTGATTGTAATTTTCTCATGAATTTTGGGACAGTCAAGGATCATAAATGACAACCCTCAATTTTGGTACTGTTGTGAAAAACGAGCGCAATAAAGTGAAAAATTGGAACGAGAAAAATTGCACGCAGAAAAAACACCAGAGCGACACACAGATTTACGTGGTCCGGCAAAATTGTCTACGTTCACGGAGCTGCAGAGGATTTTACTACTTTGAGGATTTACACCGTCGAACATCTCGACGTTTACAAGAAAATCTCTATTTTATTCTCTCCATTCCTCTCTCTCTCTCCCTCCTCTCTTTCTCTTAGCCCTCAAGAAGACTTGGCTTGGCCTTGCTTGGTTTTGCTTGGCTTTGCTTAACTTTGCTTTTCCTTTAAACCAAAAGAGACTATTTATAAAAATCATGAGAGCGGTCGGTGCGAGGTAGGTGAACGACAGGAGGGATGTGGTAGGTGAGCGGTAGGTGTGTGTGGTAGGTGAGCGGTATGTGAGATACTTAATTAGAAAGCTAATTAAATTCGGTGGACCAGGTCTTCAAATTACCCAACAGGTACAACGCAAACTTTTTCCTTTTACAAATTTGCACGATAAAAAGTATCAACTGATAAATGATGATCAAGAAAATGAAAGAAAATTTTGACAAGTATTGACGTCATTATAATTTTCTCTTGAATTTGGGTACAATCATGGATAACGGAATGGAATTTGCTGCGATTGAATTTGTTTATTCTAAGATCTGTAATAATGATAAAAATTTGAGGAACATATCGCCTATTCAAAATTTATTGTATGAGCCTTATGAAGAGCATGCTGTTTAAGTTGAGCCTGAAATTGATGGTGCATGTGACACATTTAGAGCTAGAACATCAAATATAAATAATATAAAAAATAATGTTGGAGCAAGTCAAACTCGCGAGACAACAAAATACACAGGTTGAAACAATTTTGCTACATATATAAACGAGAAGACAAATAAGAGGTCTATCAAATCAAACTTGGATAATGTCTTGGAATTTACTGCCTATTTAACATTGTTTTCTTCTTCTGATTTGTTGTCATTCTTCCATTCATACCGGATTTCAACTAACATCCATCCTCCCAATTTCCTTATGCAAGGATTTATCTACCCCTTTCCTGTATTCTTTCACACATTCTAGAACCCCTCGACGGTATCATCTGATATGAGAGCCAAACAAACCCAAATTTTTTTGAGATTTGGCATTCCTATGCCCTACCCAAAGATCCACATTACTTAAATCTTCCACCAATTCAATACCCAAACTATTCCTACCGCAATCCTAGCCCCAAACCTAAAATTTTCAAAATTGAATTTCTCTACCTCCACCAAAATTTCACCGTAACATCTACCACGAAAATTTATGCCCCTAACCAAACTTGATTTGCAATCTTACATCTGTCGGAAACCTGACCGGAGAAAAATATACCATGCCGCTAAGAAGAATGTTACATTGGTGCCTAGCCTAAGAGCAAATGTGGCCTTTGTACGCCTAAGGTTAATTTAATCTTTTTGTTGGATATAAATAGGCTTGTTAGATTTATGCATGAGATTGAGTTATGTGTCTTAGGTCTAGGATTTCAGAGAGATTTTCTACCTCTCAAATTGTAGGAATTTGGGGAAATCGCATATCTCTCGAATTGTAGGTATTTATCTTCGTGTTCTTGTTGAGTTGTTTTGATTATTGGCATAAAATTGTGTTTGTCCTAATTTGTGTTAAATTTTGTGCCGATTTATATGAAAAATCGTGTCAAATTGGTATCCGAGCATTTGATTTCTATGAAATCAACCATTGAGATTGTTGCGGAGAGAAGTTTACATGCCCTTGGCACAAAAAAATTGCAATTCAACAGCGAAAAAAGCTTTTCGGAAGCCAATAGTGGAATCGCGTCGCTCCTTCGTAACCTAACCTCACGCTGCAGCGCGACTGTCGGGAAGCCAATCTAAGATCGCGACGCTACAGTCCTGATAGCTACGAAACCCATGTGTGATTGCGACGTACAACGAATAATGCAATACAATTGCGATTGGAGCTTGCTGAGAAGCTTTGCGGCGCGTGCAAGTGCCTTTGTTGGCACCAAATCGTGCAATACCATAGTGATTTTGAGACAACGAAAAAAAATGACTGGATCACGACGTAGTACAAGGTTGTGACGATGGCACAAACCACAAGATCACTGGATACAACGCCTTCATTGTCGTCGCACGCGGATTCGATTGCAGCGCTCATTACAGTCACAATTTAGCTTCATTTGGGCTAGCTAGGAAGACGGGCACGGGGCCCTGCAGGTATCCTCATGAAACAGTCATGATTTGAGCTAGCTAGGAAGCTGACCATATCACAGCATACAGTTTATGATCAAAATATGTTCGAAAAGTAATGACAACCAAGAAAATAGATGATTTGGAGAAGAAATTGGAGCAACTTAAATCCAGGAAAGAAGAAAGGATTTTCGCCATTGACAACTGATTAGAGAGCTTGGAGGAGATCTTGAGAAAGCTTATTCAAATGCAAACTAAGACCGCGTTTGTATTTTAGTTTGCAAATCCTACCCATGGGTTGACTAGAGATTTATTGGCTAAATTGAAAGAGAAAAAAATGACGAAAGGAATACAAGGAGGGAAGCATCCACCATCAAGAACCTCCTCTTAGGGCTTTGATGAGGATGGATTAGAGATTTCTGATGGAGGTTGGGCCGAACCATGAAAAAGAAATTATGCAAGAGGAATGGAATGGAAAAGAAGAAGAAAGGAGATAAGCAGGGAAGGGATATGGCAGCAATCGAAGGAGGGAGTTTTACCCTCGATACATGAGGGAAAACAACGAAGGAAGAGGAAATTGAGGTTGAGTTGTTAAAGTTAGGAGGTTGAAGATACCGATATTCGAGGGGAATTCTCACATGGAGGGGTGTATCGGGCGAAGCAATACTTCACGGTGAATGAGTTAGATAGGGAGGAGAAACTCATGGCGGCAGGATTGTGTTTGGATGGGAAAGTCTTAGCCTGGTTTCAATGGAAAGTGGCACATACCCGATTCCTTCGTAGAAAGAATTTAAAGATTGTTTGTTGGAACATTTCCGAGTCATTCGAAAAGGAGACCTACATGAGCAATTTTATGCCTTGCTCGGGATGAGAGATTTGAACTATCGTCGAAATGACTGTGGGAGATTTATAAAGCAGGACTCGAGGGGAATTTCATGAAGGGCGGGCAGCACTACTATTAAGATTGTGAGGATTGAGAGAGATGGTGGAGCTAACCCGGATGGTAGAAGACAAGAACCAGTTGAAGAAGGCCAACAAAAGCAGCACAAATGAAACATCATATTGAACTGTTGCAATCCCGATAATGCCAAAAGTTCAAACAGTGTAAATCAAGAGGGAGGCTGAACAGGATAGGAATAATAGGCCACGACTTGAAGCGACGCTCAAGCGCCTTATAGGGATAGATTATGGAGATTCAACGTGATGAAAAGTTTACTCCAAGACAGTTGCAATGATCGAAATTTACAAGTTCTCATAGTGCATGATGAGGAGGTAGATGATGAAGGATTAGAGACAGTTGTGGTGGAGGAACACTCCCACTTTTCCCACCCTGAGGACCAGGATCTTTTGGGGAGGGAGTACAGTTACGTTATTGCCTAAACTAAAGGAAAATGTGTCTTTTATAAGTCTAAGGGCAATTTAATTTTTTTTATTATTATTGTTGAGTATAAACAGGCAGGTTATGCTTAGGATTATGTTTATGCATGAGATTGAGTTGTGATTCTTAGGTCTAGAGTTTGAGAGATTTCCTACCTCTCAAATTGTAGAAATTGGGAGAGATCGTCTCCGCTTGAATTGTAGGTGCTTATCATTGTGTTCTTATTCAGTTGTTTGGATTATTGCAATAAAATTATGTTTGTCTTAAATTTTGTTAAAAACTGTGCAGATTTCTACATCAAATCATATCAGAGAAACCCTTAATGCGATGTCCAGGAACTTACCATGGAGGATATGCAATAGGAAATCCTTCAACCATAACAGAAGCTTGCCGCCTTCGAGAGGAGAAAATCCGGCGAGGTTATTCATAATCAAAACGGTGACTCACTATATCGAGGAAAGAAAATGAACCTCTTCCATCAGAAAGTTTCTAGTGACAAAGAACCAATACCCCAACAATTTGGTATAAAATATCGGAAGAGAAGCAAAGATCTTAGAGTAAATGTGGATTTAATGGATTTTGACTATCACATGAATAAGGATGAATTTATAGAGTGGCTTGAACAGTGGAACAAATCTTTGAATACAATGATGTTTCACCTAACAAAAGGGTAAAGCTAGTAGCCATCAAGCACAAGTAGTGATTAAGGCTGTCAAAAAGCCTCGTTGTTCGCGAACAATTCATGTTCGGTTCGTCAATGAGTTCGTGTTCGATTCGTTCGATAAGTAAACGAGAGGAACATGAACAAATTATTTTTCGTTCGGTTAGTTAAACGGACCAAACACGAACAGTGATACGTTCGTTCGTGTTCGAACCGTTATTGTTCGAAATATAAAATAATTATATATAAAANACAACTTATCTTTATCAATTAGAACAATTGCTTATGAGTTGATACTTAGTACATGAGAGAGTTGCGATGCAGAACGTGCTTGCGGAATGTGCGGTCATGTTCAAGCCGAAAGCGAAGGCCTGATGCCTTCGCATCTTCCCACAATCGGATCACAAAATTCCCGCTATAACTTCCCGCCCAAGCTGGAACCGCGATGAGATTTCATTCTGATATACATCCACGCTTGAAAGTTCACACGCCATACTTGTGGACCCTTTTTATTTTATCATTGAAGCTTAATTAAGATTTTTTCCTATTTATCTATTTCTAATTTTTCTTTTTAAGAAAATTGTTTATATTTAATTATTTCCTAATATGGAGGGACTTCTGGTATTGATATGTTATTTAGAGATGATTCTCTTAATTTTTTTCTATTAGAGTGTTATTTTTAGATTTCTTTCAAATAGTGTATGTAGCTTGATACGGTCAAAGTACTAAAGTCTCTCGGACGTCAGAGGCCTCCTTCGTAGTCCAATTTATTACCTATTTAACATTGTTTTCCTCTTCCGATTTGTTGTCATTCCTCCATTCATGCCTGATTTTAGCTGACATCCATCATCCCGCTTTCCTTATGCAAGGATTTATCTACCCCTTTCCAGTATTCTTTCACACATTTGAGGACTCCTAGACGGTATCATCTGATATGAGAGCCAAACAAACCAATTTTTTTTTGAGATTTGGCATTCCTATGCCTACCCAAAGATCCACATTACTTAAATCTTCCACCAATTCAATACCCAAACTATTCCTACCGCAATCCTAGCCCCAAACCTAAAATTTTCAAAATTCAATGTCTCTACCTCCACCAAAATTTCACCGTAACATCTACCACCAAAATTTATGCCCCTAACCAACCTTGATTTGCAATCTTACATCTGTCTGAAACCTGACCGGAGAAAAATATGCCATGTCGCTAAGGAGAATGTTACATTGGTGCCTAGCCTAAGAGCAAATGTGGCTTTTGTACGCCTAAGGTTAATTTAGTCTTTTTTGTTGGTTATAAATAGACTTGTTAGATGTATGCATGAGATTGAGTTATGTATCTTAGGTCTAAGATTTCAGAGAGATTTCCTACCGCTCAAATTGTAGGAATTTGGGGAGATCGCATACCTCTCGAATTGTAGGTATTTATCTTCGTGTTCTTGTTGAGTTGCTTTGATTATTGCCATAAAATTGTGTTTGTCCTAATTTGTGTTAAAATTTGTGCCGATTTATATGAAAAATCGTATCAAATTGGTATCGGAGCATTTGATTTCTACGAAATCAACCATTGAGATTGTTGCGGAGAAAAGTTTCCACGCCCTTGGCACAAAAAAATTGCAATTCAATCGCGATAAAAGCTTTTCGGGAAGTCAATAGTGGAATCGCGGCGCTCCTTCGTAACCTAACCTCACGCTGCAGCGCGACTGTCAGGAAGCCAATCTAAGATCGCGATGCTACAATCGTGATAGCTACGAAACCCATGTGTGATTGCGACGTATAGCGAATAATGCAATACAATTGCGATTGGAGCTGGCTGACAAGCTTCGTGGCACGTGCAGGTGCCTTCGTTTGCCACCGATACTATAGCGATTGAGACAACAAAAAAGCAACGGCTGGATCACGGCGTAGTACAAGGGTGTGACAATGGCACAAGCTACAAGATCACTGCATACAACGCCTTCATTGTCGTTGCACGCGGATTTGATTGCAGCGCTCATTACAGTCACAATTTGGCTTCATTTTGGCTAGCTAGGAAGACGGGCACGGGGCCCTGTAACTTCGCCGTCGTATCCTCATGAAACAACCGTGATTTGAGCTAGCTGGGAAGCTGATCGGATCACAACATACAGTTCATGATCAAAATATGTCTGAAAAGTAATGACAATCGAGAAAATAGATGATTTGGAGAAGAAATTGGAGACAACTTAAATCCAAGAAAGAAGAAAGGTTTTTCGCCATTGACAACCGATTAGAGAGCTTGGAGGAGATCTTGAGAAAGCTTATTCAAATGCAATCTAAGACCGCGTTTGTATTTTAGTTTGCAAATCCTACCCATGGGTTGATTAGAGATTCATTGGGTAAATTGAAAGAGAAAAAAAAATAACGAAAGAAATACAAGTAGGCAAGCATCCACCATCAAGAACCTCCTCTTAGGGCTCTGATGAGGATGGATTAGAGATTTCTGATGGAGGTTGGGCCGAACCATGAAAAAGAAATTATGCAAGAGGAATGAAATGACACGAAGAAGAAAGGAGAGAAGCAGGGAAGGGATATGACAACAATCGAAGGAGAGAGTTTTACACTCGATACATGAGGGAAAACAACGAAGAAAGAGGAAATTAGGGTTGAGTAGTTAAAGTTAGGAAGTTGAAGATACCGACATTAGAGGGGAATTCTCACATGGATGGGTGTATCGGGCGGAGCAATACTTCACGGTGAATGGGTTAGATAGGGAGGAGAAACTCATGGCGGCAGGATTGTGTTTGGATGGGAAAGTCTTAGCCTGGTTTCAGTGAAAGGTGGCTACATACCTGATTCCTTCGTAGAAAAAATTTAAGGATTGTTTGTTGGAACAATTTCGAGTCATTCGGAAAGGAGGCCTACATTAGCAATTTTATGTCTTGACTCGGGATGAGACGGTCATGGAATATAAGGAGAGATTTGAAATATCGTCGGAATGACTATGGGAGATTTATAAAGCAGGACTCGAGGGGAGTTTCATGAAGGGCGAGCAGCACTTCGACTATTAAGATTGCAAAGATTTAGGGAGATGATGGAGCTAACCCAGATGGTAGAAGACAAGAACCAGTTGAAGAAGACCAACATAAGCAGTACAAATGAAACATCATACTGAACTGTTGCAATCCCGATGATGCCAAAAGTTCAAACAGTGTAAATCAAGAGGGAGGCTACACAGGATAGGAATAATAGGCCATGACCGGAAGCGACACTCAAGCGTCTTACAGGGACATATTATGGAGATTCAGCGTGATGAAAAGTTTACTCCAAGACACCGTTGCAAGGATCGAAATTTACAAGTTCTTATAGTGCATGATGAGGAGGTAGAGGATGAAGGATTAGAGACAACTGTGGTGGAGGAGGAACGCTCTCACTTTTCCCACCCTGAGGACCAAGTTCTTTTGGAGAGAGAGTACGGTTACGTTATTGCCTAGCCTAAAGGCAAATGTGTCTTTTGTAAGTCTAAGGGCAATTTAGTCTTTTTTATTATTATTGTTGAGTATAAACAGACATGTCTAAGGGAATCACACACCATAACAAGATATCTAAGAGGACTGAGATCACCCGTTGGCAATATGATATGATTACAGCCTTATAACACATTACAAGCTGTTCAAAACAAAGATTGAAGATGGAGAAACAACAACGTCACCAGGAGACCACCTCTTATACGCAGAGCTGATGAGGAAGAGATGCTAGTGCTTCAAGTTGAGTGCATGAGAAAGACTCCAATAGGATTAATATTGATTTTCATATACGCAATGAGTCTGAAAAGTTAATACAATAAAAGGGGGTGCCTTGTTGAAGGATTTGTCGATATCCTGATTGATAGTTTATCTCCTGAGTGATGGCAAATGAGAATGGCCCATCATATCATAGATTTCATTCCAGAGTTAGTATCTTCAGACATACCTATTTATTAGATGCATTTAGCCAAGTACGAGAAGTGGGATAAACATTTTACATTTAATGACCCAAGACATTTAATGACCCAAAACTTGATTCATGAGAATAACCATCAATGTGTGATTCCCATTGTAGTTGTACCAAAAAAGAATGATAACTTATTTTATTGGGGCAGTTTTTGGAATAATGAATGTGTTTTAGAATTGTTTGGAATGAGCATGAACATAAATTTTAAAGTAGAGTTGCCTCAAACACAACAAGGTTGTGGTTTTATTATGATAGTGATAGATCACTTCCAGAATCTTCCAGTGAATAAGGCAAAGCCCCTCCTATCAGGGGAGAATGATGCATAACAAGTGTGTGAAACATGCAATCACATTTGAGCTAAAGGCGTAAGCCTACCTTCATGTCTTCCAATGATCATAGGATCAGATTGCAAGATTCCCGTGAGAGTTTCCCGACCACACTAGAATCAGGACGAGATTTCATCCTGATAGACCTTCCCAGTCGTAATTTATGTCGCCAGATACTAATTCTTATTATTTTATTATTTGAGCTTATGTAGGATTTATATCCTACTTATCTATTTCTAATTAGATTTTTTATAATATAATCTATTTATATCCAGTTATTGAGGGACTTTTGATTATGTTTATGTTATTTGGAGATTTTCCTCCAAATTTTTCCTATTGGAGTGTTTTATCTTTGAATTTCTTTCAGGTGATATGTTTATAGCCTGATAGGATGACAGTAACGATCTCTCCCAAATGTTTGGAGGCCTCCTTCATCATCCAATTTGCTGCATATTGTTGTTTGACAGTAAAAAATATGTTTTACGCTTCTGATTCATAGTCATCCCACCGTTCACGCCAAATTTCAACCGAGCTCCACCCTCCCGCTTTTCTTATCTATCCCTTTCTTGTAATCTTTCACACCTCCTAGAAACCCTAGAATGATATCAAATCCTCAACATATATTTTACTCGCAAACCCTTGTTTGTGGATCAAATTAAATATGTTCTCATTGCTAATCGAAAGGAAAGGTCGGGTTTATTTTACTCGCATGTTTATTTCTTTAATATTCATACAATCTTACAATTTAATAATAATAATAATAACTATGTTCTTAAAAGCACGCTTCACATGCAAAGTGAAGCAAAGTGCTTGACGCCTCCATCGCTTCGCTGAAGCACGCTTCAAAAGGCTGAAGCTAGTTGGCCCATTCATGGCTTAGCAAGAGTAAATAAAGGCTTCATTTAGTGCTCCAAGAAGCACAAGGACCAGACAGTTGTGTTCAAGAGTTTGAGGAGCACAAGGGAGCCGAGCATCGTCTTGGACTTTGGTCTAGATTTCGAAGCACGCTTTGAACGATGTAGTTTTCCTTCGATTTTGAACAAGATTTCAATTTAGTCGATCATATCTCTCAAGTCCTATGTATTTAAATATCTAACACTTAAAATTTAATTTTTACATATGAAATTTAGGTGCTATGATATATATATAGGAATTGGGTGGAATGTATGTAAATACCTTTTTTTTTAACAGGGGTGCACAAAAAAGACTAAGTTTTAGAGCAAATTTTAATAAATACCAAAATGTTTTACTTCAAATTTTTAGTTTTCCAAAAAAACAAATATTCTCTCCCAATGTTTTTGCCTTCAGTTAAATATTGTACCACATTCTTTTCTATTTTATATCAACATTTAAGTTATACTTTATGTTTAGTAATTATTCGTGAATATATATAGTTTACTTCCTACAATTTCGTCAAGTAGCCTTAATTAGACAACAAAATAAATACATTTGCATGAGATCTGAAGTTAACAATGATTATACGCTCATTATGACATGTTTAAACTTCAGCAATGTTTTATTATTCTTTCAAGTTAATCAACTAAAGCTAAAAACAATTAAAAAAATACTATAAAAATAAAATGTGTGGCATGTGTACTATTTGCAACGAAAAATAAAATAAAATAAAAGTATTTGCATTTTTGTGCTTTGCCATGCAAATAACGCGGGTGCGCTGCACTACACTAACTAATAACGTGCAATATTTTTTGTTATGAACATTTATGGAGCAACGGTGGTGATAATGGTTGCTAAGGGTAGATGTGCAAGGGGGCCGAGTCGTTTGAAGGAACGAGCACAAAAGTTATCAATAGGAAATAGCAAAGGGGGTGAGTCGTGGAATGAAGAGAGTCACATGCGGTAAGCCCTTGTGAGAAAGTGGCGACGATATATGAGCGATTTAGATGGTTACAATTTATCATTTTATGAGTGAGTAAGAGATGTAGCAAGATGAAAATGGGCGTTAGTGTCAACAATTTGTTGTGCGAAAGGGATGGAAGATTATCAAACAGTCGGGTTGTGCACGAGAGATGTGCAAGGAAGAAGCACTATAAGTGCAACAAAAAAAGTAGTGGTGACGCAGGTTGTGTGTGAGAGAAGCCACATAGAGATTTTAATGCAATAGCAAGCACGCAAGTTAGGTTTTTTGACAAGGATGAACACAAGCTGGAAGGTCACTAGCTTGTAGGAGAATTAGGAGTCATAGTATGCAAACCAGAGAGAGGATTGAGAGCAAAGTGATTGAGATCTAACCTCTTCTTTGAGGAGATTTTCAAGCTCCATTCTGCAATCATCCATTCTTCTTACATCAGAGCTATCTACAACCCACACCAAGCCATCAGTCTGCTCGAAGTAGTTTCTCCAATATGATCTGATTGTTTTCTGCCCTCCAACATCCCAAATGTTCAAGACATATCTGCCTNCCCCTAAAATAAAATAAGAAATTTTAATTAAATTTTGGTTTTTTGATTTGTTCGGTTAAATGAAAATTAAAAGCGAATTAAAATAAAAAAACCGAATATTAAAGTTTCAAAAACAAAAAATCGAATCAACCAAATTTGTTCGGTTCAGTTCAATTTTTTGGTTTTGACCAAATAATGCACACTTATACTTCAATATAACTTGTAGAAAATAAAAGAAAAGAGTTGTATAAGGGTGCAGATAGATGTACATCTTCAAAAGTCATTATAAAATAGGAATAAATTAAAAAAAAAAATGAAAAATAATACGGGTCAGCAACCCTATAGAGAAAGCACAAGGATTAGAATTTTAGGGCTTTATGGAAATCGATTCAATGGTCCAAAATATTATTCGGCGTGCCTTAATTTCTTTGCCATGATTGGAGATTAAGTGGGCCCCACCACAAAAGAGAGAGAAGAAGAAATTCAACACCCCCTCAAACTAGATGATAGAAAAATAACATTATAAATTTGTATATAATATTTTTTAATGTGGATATGCATAATCCTTTGATAAATATGTCGACCAATTGATTCCCTATAGGCACATATAGAGTGCAAATCAACCAACTTTTCAAATTCTCTTTTATGAAAAATATCAATCTCAATATGCTTTGTGTGATAACATTGAGAGCCGATTTGTTATTACAACATATTCTCATAAGCTCTTCTCACATTATTTTTAAATATTTTAATATGATTCTGATCGATATAAGCTTACAGATCCCTAGGGCAATGGCTCTAAACTCGGCTTCAGAAATTGATCTTGAAATAATAGGTTGTTTCTTACTCATTCAAATTATGAGCTTTTCTCCCAAGAATGTACAATGTTCTTAAATGTATCTTCTATCTACCAACAATCCATCATAGTTGACAAATCTATATCCTTTAATTTGTACGGTACCACGCATTAGTTTAAAGGTGCGACTATTTGGGCTTCTGCATGAATTGGTTGGCTACTTAACACAAAAACAATGTTAGGACAGGAGTATGACAAAAAAGATTAATTTTCTTACTAACAATTCATATTGTCATGTCTCTACATCAATTCATTCTTCATCAAGATCCAGTTTTTATCATAGTCAATTAAAGTTTCACATGGTTACACTCTGTCAGCTTGATTTCTTTCAATAATTCATGATATATTTCTACTGTGAGAGAAACATCTTTTGTTTAGATTATACACCTTTTATGCCCAAATAATAGTTAAATTTCTTATTCCTTTGATTTCAATTTTTTAAGCAAGTATTTTTTTGAGAGTATCTTTTTCCTAACTGTCATCCCCCTAAAACTACTATATCATCAACATATACAATGAAAATTGAAACTTTACAATAAGAAAAGTATTTTATGAAGACAGTGTGGTCTCTTTGGCTATGTTTAAATCCAATTCCCACCATAGTTTTAGTAAATCAATCAAATCAATCTTTGGGTGATTGTTTTAGGCCATAGAAACTCCTTTTCAATTTGCATATTTGATTCTTCTTAAATGAGCTATCAAATCCCAGAGATAAATTCATATATATTTTTTCATTAATGTCTCTATATAAGAAAACATTTTTCACATCATATTATAATATAAGCTACCCATAATGTGCTACTAATTATATAAAAATATGAATGATATTTAATTTTGCAACATGAACAAATATATTATGATGGTCAATTTCATATGATTGAGTATATTCTTTTTGCCACAACTCTTGCTTTGTACATTTTTAAGCTCTCATCGGCTTTGTGTTTGATAGTGACCATCCATTAGCATCGTACTGTCTTCTTTCCTTTTGTTAGTCAACAATGTCTTATGTAGGATTTTTTCTAAGGCGCTAATTTGTTTTCTCATGGCACATTTCCAATTACTGTTATCAAGTATCTCAAATGAAAAATTTATCGAATATAAATGGAGTTAACATGGTTGTTGGTTAGAGAGACCATGAGAAAGAGAAAATTTATAAAATTAGCTATCTTAAGAAATAAAATATAAATGAGTAGTGGTGGCCTGATTAGTGTTACCAAGTAGTGGTTTTGAATCTTTGACTTGTTAGAAATCTTGGTTGGAATTATTCTTTCTTGTATAGACCTCAAGGGATATATTTGATACAAGGCTTGCATTTATTAGATTTCAGGCTTCGGGTATGTTAAGATGAAAAAATATGATGAAATTTATCATTTCTATCACATTCAAATTAGACGTCAATAAATGTTTAACCGCCAAATATTTAGATCCATTCAACATTGCCAATTAAACTATAATTTATTAAAATTACCTTTTAAAACTCCGTGATATTCTCTTATAGCACAAAACACAAATATGTTTCTCCATTTTAACCATCCAGCTAAGTATAGAATTTATATCCCCAAAAAGTAAAAGTGATCTCACACAAATCAAGATCTTGGACCGTTGAATAAATTTCTTTGCGGCCCTAAACTTGCAATTTGTGTGGTTTTCTATAGTGTATGGAATTTTAAAATTCCTAGAACAGTTAGTTGGAGATCAAGCAGGTTAAAATTTGACCTAAAAGGTCATTTGTCGTAGCCTTGCCTGACATCAAGTGATAAGTGAAGAATTATATACATAATGCTTAATTTTCTTCCATGTTAAAAATTACTTTTGTGCCGGCAAAAAGAATCACCTCTAACTTAGACAACCTCCATATGCAAACAAACCATGAGAGTCTTGAGAGAGCGGCATAAGCAAGAGTTAAACCTATTTTTTCACGCAAAGATTTAAATTTTAAAGAAAAGATTATGTTTATATACTCTTTTTATAGAAGATATACTCTACTATGTGGAATTTTAAATAATAAAAATCTACTTATCAACTCTTAATGTTAAGAGGAAATATTTACTAGACATGATTTTGTATTTGAAAAGAAGACCATCGAGTAGCTTGGAATTGATCTAATTCATATAAACTAGCAAGGTTGTATGAATTTTATTATAGGTAATTCATATAAGCTTGGACTTAGTACCTCACTAAGTTAATGTTCCTTAGGTTCCTCCATGAATCCTTTAAAGGAACCTATAAGCTTTCTTATCTTGAGTAAATGTTGCTCCCATGTTCTCTCCAATATAATTAATTAATTATAAAAACAGCCATGTTAGAATAAATAAATGTGATTCATCTCAAAGAGTACTCAAGCAAGGTAACAAGATTAGATTTCCAAATTCAGAACATCCAATTAAAATACAGCATCAAACTATCAAGTTTATCCCAAATATTTGGATTCAACTTCATGAACCTTCATTTTCCATTCATTTGGTTGAAGACAGTTTTCACAAGACATTTTGCACAAATTCTATCCACATAACTAGGGCTGCTCATTCCCATCATCCATGCTAATTTTATTTGCTTGCCTGATAATGCATTTTCTACTTTTCATTATATATATTCAAATCATTCAAGTCTTTTTTCAATCGTTTTATCCTCAAAAGATATCACTCCAACATTTCTTTTAATATAATTATTCCTTAATTTATTCTTTCTAATTTTGATCATTATAACCTCCCCAGACAATTTTGATGTTCACATTGCTAGCTTTATAACCATTCAATAAAGCTAGGGGTGTGCAAACCAAATTTGATCATTATAACCTTTGTTATTCTCCTGTAAGACTCGTGTAAGTTAAGCTAAGCCTACCCTCTCTAGTTCCTTTGATTATGCCTTCCCAAACTCTACCAATGTGCGTCACTTATTGCACTCACCCAACAATTATGACCTCCACGTTATTTGTTGCCACTATTTCAAAAACATACGGGCTCTATCTTTGCCATTATTGTGCATCATTTTTGACCTCACTGCCCACTGTTATTAATGATCAACATTAATGTTGATCACAAAAATCCCTAGATTTGAGCTTGTTGATCACGTGACCTACGAGACAACACTTGCATTGTTATCACTAACTTACAAAAATGATTTATCTCTTTTACCTCTATCGCACTTATCACTTCAATAGAAATTTCTTACAGCTGATTTCTATCACGAACCATTAAGGCATTTGGCTTCTAAATCTCTCAAGGTCTGTCTAACTATGCAACCTTTTCATGTTCTCCAATGCTATGACTTTTATCGTTACTATGCCAACTTCTCTATCGACGTTCTTAAAAATAATTTTCATTAACACTCTTATCAACTTCTCTATCGACAGGCTTACCTTTCTCAATGATTTCTAGTAGGAGCCTAGCGGAAGGATGAGAAAGATGGGAGTTTCGGTGGTCACTGAAAGTCGCGATCGCCTACGTCCTACGAGCGAAGAGGAAGAATGGCGAACAGGGTTACCTTCCTCAATGATTTCTGGTAGGATCCGAGCGGAAGGATGAGGAAGATGGGAGATTCGCCGGTCTCTGTAAGTCGTGATCGGCGGAGAAGTGAGATTTGGGTGAAACCGGGGAGAAATATTTGCCTTAGGGGTACAATGGGGTTATATTTGGGTTATAGCCTTGTAACCTCCGGTATAACCCGGATATAATTCCTCTGTACTCTAGAATAATCTCTGATGTACGCAGCGCTGCGTACATCTTATGTACGCAAATATTTCACGAAATCGGGAGGGGGAAGGATGCAGGCGAGGGTTTCGAGCTGAGAGGAAAAGCAATGTCGGGACTTCAACAATAATTTTAATTTTTGTGTTTCTTGTACTTTTTTTATGTAATAACTATTGTTTTAGGACCTCAATGTAAAAAAAATCTCCCTTTTTATTTCTACTTTTTATGTTTATTTCATTTCATTTGAAATAAAATATAAGTATTTTTAAAAATATTTAAAAATATTTAAAATAATTATTGAGTCTTTTCAAAACATATTGACTCTATTTTAAAAATAAAAAATAAAAACAGATTAAAAAACATATTAAATGAATATATTTATAATATAAAAAGAAAATTCAAAAATTAAAAAAAAAAACCAAAGATTAACGGATTAGATTCAGATTAAATAAAAGTAGGTGGATTTAACAGATTTACTTGAGCAACTAATACTATTCTCCTTGCAGTTAAACACCCTTGTAGCATGCAATGTGTAAAAGAATGAAAAACTAATTCAACATTTTACATGTCATGTTGGTGAAAATTTATTATATTAGTACTCCGCATATAGAGTTGTTTTCGGAGTCTAATCTTAAGCTGATACGTGGAAAGCCGAGGCCTACCTGCACAAAAAATAAAATATAATACTGAAAACGTTCAGTCCAGTCCGATCAAATATTTTCTCGTGTTATTCTAAATATTTTTCGTGTTATTCATGTGTTATTGGTGTGTTATTGAGGTGTTATTCATATCATGAAATATTTTTCGTGTTTTTAATATGTTATTGGTGTGTTATTTACGAATAACACATCAATAACACAGGAATAACACTAAAAATATTCAGAATAACGTAAAGGGAATATTCTTATAACACGGTCGAGCCGGGTCGCATGATTTTAATTTGTTATTGATGTGTTATTGTTGTGTTATTGAAGTAATATTTTATGCGTTATTCATGTATTATTAATATTATTGTTTAACGAATAATAATATCTTAAAATCACCTCAATAACAAATGAATAACACAAAAAATATTCAGAATAACACGAAAGAAATATTCTTATAACACGATAGGGTCGGGCCGCGCGTTTTCATTTATTTTTTTTTATGGAGGTCGGGCCCGGCTTTTCCACATGTCAGTTTGAGATTGGACTCCACAAACAGCTCTACATGCGGAGTCCTGATGTAATCATTTTTCCATGTTGGTGGCTTAACATTTTACATGTAGGACTGTCAAAACGGCTCGTTGTTCGCGACCAACTCGTGTTCGGCTCGTTAAGAAGCTCGTGTTCGCCTCGTTAATTTCGTTCGATAAGCTAACGAGCCGAACACAAACTAAGATGTGTTCGTTCATGTTTGGCTCGTTTTTGCTCGAAATACTACTCATCAAGTTATAATATATATATATATATATATATATATAAAGTAGTATTTAATTTTTTTGCTTTTATACCTTTTCTTTAAAAAAAAATGTTGTATTTTAAAAAAATCTAATTGACTACAAGGCTACAAAGATTTATAATCAATTAAAATATTGATTAAGAAAATAAAATAAAAAATATTAAATTAGATTCAAATGATATTTTAATATAAATAATAATTTTTAAATCTTGCTCAAATCCTTATTGTCTTCTGGCTACATGATTAGGATTGTTAAAATAACTTTTTGTTCGTGAACAGCTCGTGTTCGGCTCGTTAAACAAACGAGCCGAACACAAACACACTTTTTGAGCTCGAAATCGTGTTCGGCACGTTTACACCCCTATTTACATGTTACAAAAGAGATATATAAGCACACTTTTTTCCTATAATCAAAGGATTGTGCGGTGCAAGCGAGTATTATTTTATTTAAGAATGATTTAATAAATTTTTGAAATTTGATTTTAGTAAATGATTAAATGCCTAAATGCATAAAATTGCTTAGTATAACAGATATAAATACAATTAACAAATTATTATAGGATATAATTTTAATAGTTAAATGTTAATTTAATTATATATAGTATCTACATAATTATTACGTCGCATTAATTTTAATTTTAAAACTAAATTATAATTACGGTTATGAATAATAAAAGATTTATTAAATTAATTAATTATTAAAATTTTGCTAAATTATTTATTCATCAAATATTAATCTTATTCATTAATTAATTATGCTTTTTTTATTTATTTGACTAACTAATAATTAATTAAGATTGTATAAATCATTTAATTTAATATGTAATAAAATTTCTGTTAATTATTTATAAAATAATTACGCACAGGTGTTAGATTCCAAATTATCTTTTGTAAAGTCGCCTCGAGAATTAGAGGCGAAAGAAGGGGGTGGAAATAGAATAAAGTGGGTCAATAATTCACTCTCAATATGACTATAGGAAGAGTTATCTTCATTCATTTTTTTTTTCTTATTTTACTTTGAATGTTTTTTTCACAATTACAAGAATGAGAGAACAGTTATAAAAATTATTCTTAATATGATTAATGTTCTAAATTATTATATAGATTTTATATCATATTTATATTACAATTTGAAATTTAACAAAGTGGTAATCGGTGGGCCGACTTGTTTGAGCTTCGCTGATTAAGGCGACCAGTCGAGTGATGATTGTGCTTCAGAAATGCATGTCGGTTGTTCGAGGGTTCGGCTGTATGACGATATCGCTCATCGCGGGTTAGTCAGCCAGCTAAGTGTGGGTGAGTCATGGCTCACTTGCAATTTAACTCGAGTCTTATAAGATGTGTCTTGCGTGCCTAGTAGGTTCGTCGCCTCAACCGAATCTCCCCATTCCACAAGGTCTTGGGCGGATATTATCACTGCATATGCAAGATATCCTATGAAACTCGTTGTCGGGATGATTTACGCCTCGCTCTCGGCATATATTGCGGCCATCAAATGTGGAATCATCTCCAGAGTTTGGATATATTCTCGACTTAAAAACATGATCTTTTATAATCGGCGTTGAATCAAAGGTTAATTGCTAACGTCGAATGAAAGCTCTTTTTGATATTCATGCCGGTATTTCCATTGTGTGTGTGTGTTAATCATACACGCACGCATGCGCGCGCTATATATATATATATATATAAAATACCTAACTTGATAATATTATTGATTATTAATCAGTAATCACTTAAATTAATTAAAGTTAACTTAAACAAATTATATTAAATCCCTAAACGCATTTTTCCCTCCTCTTCTCCCGGTTTAGCCAGAAACCATCGCCTCCGCCCTACCTTCCGCTTCCCCTTCCCTTGCTCGAAACAATCGCGGTACAGTCGCTACTGAAGCTAGCTGGGAAGGCAACGATGAGATCACCGCGTTAAAAGATCTCCGAAACTCCCATATCTCGTACTCTCCTGCTCGACTAACCCTCGTCTTTCTCTTCCTTCCTCCCACCACCCTTCGCTCGCTTCAGCTCCTCTAGATCTCGTAAATAAACCTCCATCGGATTTATTAAATACGGGATTTAAGGTAAAGCGGAGGAGAAACGGGATTTAAGATTGCGGATAAGTTGTCATTTTTGCTGATTGACAGTATTTATGTAATATCGTGCTCAAATTCTGCTACCAAACAGCTTAGGGTTTTGATCGGTGATGGCGGAAGTTATTATTGGCCCTTGGAAAGAAAGTAAGGCTGCTAAGCTTGTCTTTGGCGTGGTTGGGATCATGGGCACTCTTCTCGTCTATGGCGTTTTGCAGGTTCATTCATAATATTATTTTTTTGGGCTTCTTATATATGTTGATTTATTGTCCATGTTTTCTCTCTCGTTTGTGGTCTTGAACGTCAATTAGAAATTCTCCGAAAAGCATATTCATGCACAATGGACCTGTCAATGCATGGTTATTTTTTATTTTTAATTAAATCAGAATGATATTAATATTTATAGTATTTATGAACTTCGTTATTTGTTAAAATGGCACACGCCCACAAAAACTAAGTTTGAATTTCAACATTATCTGAATTGCTAACGGATTACTGTTTCGTGCAGGAGAAGATCATGAGGGTTCCCTATGGAGAAGAGAAAGAATACTTCAGATTTTCGTTGTTTCTTGTTTTGTGCAATCGTATTATAACTTCAGCAGTTTCGGGAGGTGTCTTACTGGTAAAATTTTCATGCTGATTTTCATATCATGTTTAGTAGTTTTAATTGTTACTGATTAGTACTGCTCTTCAGATCTGTGAAAAGACCTTGATTCCTGCTGCCCCCATGCATAAATATTGTGCAGTATCATTATCCAACATACTTACAACAACCTGTCAATACGAGGTCAGTTTCCAATGTTTTGATGAAGATTGTTTTTTACATCCCATTAACTCTTTTCTTGCAGTGGCAGAGTTATTTTTTTATTTTTTGGCATACTTTGAAAAAAAAGCGGATATTTGTTTTCAGGCACTAAAGTATGTTAGTTTTCCTGTTCAGACACTTGCTAAAAGTGCAAAAATGATACCTGTAATGGTAAGTCTGTACATTTTAGTTTATTACAGAATTGTTCTGTTTTTTTTTAGTTTTAAATGTATTTTGGGTGCTTTTGGAGAAGTTTTCATGGCTTATTCCTTAACACATGGCCCATGAAGATTTTCTTAACCATCAATTGTGTTTATATACTATATATTTTCTAAGTATGCTATATCTAATAATGTTATTATGATATCAATGAGGCTCGCTGCAGAAGAAAACATATTTCCTCTAGTTTTTGGCACAAACATTCGAGTTAAACAGTATTCTGGAAGCATAAAAATTTTTATTTGATCAGAAAGACTTCATTTGGCTTGTTTACCTTAGCTTGTTATCACTTATCACAAAATTGTGTAATGAAAAGTACTAGCAAAATACTATTTATAGTCCCCGTTATCTTAAGGGTGAAAGGGTTCTATTTTCTTTGAAATTGGAATTTATTACTGCAGTGTTCAACAATTTGCTTCATGGATTGAAACTTTAAGAAGATTTTTTACTATTTTATAAGAAAATAAACGAAGTAAACTTGGTGATCTTTCAACAATGGGGATGGAGTTATCTGTTTGTTCATTTTTTGTTGTAATCGGGCTTTTTAAATTGTGATGGTATAGATCCATTAGTGAGAAAATTTTTCTTTATTTTTAAATGTTGTATTACATAGGGGAAAGGCGCATTTGAATGCACCCTTTAATAATTAAAATCAGCTTAATTCAGGACAAATAACGATAAATAAAACAAAATGAAAATGTTGAAGGGTCAAATGTGAGGATCACCTCCTATCAAGTACCCAAGTGTTTGAAAATTCATTGAAGGAAAGGTACTGTTTGTTATCTTTTTTCCTAAGTATAAATTTATTATTTTATCTACAATTTATATGAAATATATTTGTTCACTATATTATGATATTTCTAGACTAAATCTAATTTATGCAAGGAGCTTTTACAACTCTTTATTGTTTTTATTTAGGTTTGGAGCACAATCATTATGCGGAAGAAATATAATGGAAAGGACTATTTCTTTGCTTTCCTTGTAACCTTGGGTTGCTTTGTATTCATTTTATATCCGGTAAGTAATGTTCTCGGTGCATTTAATTTTGATTGAATTTTTGATAAATTCTCTACACTGCTCACAAATCTGCTCGATATTTGATATTATTGTGTTTATGATTATTTGTTGGTAAATGAATTTTAAGTTCTCCAAATGAGTATGATTTTTCCTTTGATTTGGTTTCCAGTTCTTTCAAATGTCTTGGCATCCTCACATGTAAAGCTAATTATGTTATAGGGCAATACATTCAAAGCTATGATGTTCTCCATGTTTTACTTTCGTTAGAATAGATGTGGTAAGTTAATAGCCTTTGATAATTCCAAGCAATAAACTAAGGCAAAACTTGCATGCCATGAAGATGCATAGAAAATTAGAAAGTCTCTGAACCTCTTATTTAGTTATTTAAGAAAATTTTAGCCATCTAAAAATGCATTTTATTAAATATCTCTTTCCTTTATTGGGGACTAGAATTATGAGTGTTATTACATGTTGTAAACCATGTCAGTTCGGTTGTTACGGATGATCATCCATAACTCAGACCATTTATGCACAAATGCTTTAGAGTCACATATTTTGGAATGTTATTCTTATCTTGAAACAACTTGTTTTTTTGAAGGGCCATTCTAGTTTTTCACTTAATTTTATGCATTTTCTCTTTAAGGATACTCTCTTGGGAATTTAGGAGCACTTACAACCTTTTTACTTGGGAATATGGAGGACATTATAGATAGAGGTATTAACTTTATTAGATGTAACCTTTTGTCCATATATCTTTTAGAGATATGTTTCCTAGATGTCTTGCTTCAATGTCTATTTGTGGAATATTTAACGAGACAAATATTTTAGGAATTCAAGTCATGTTTCTAGGCAATGTTTATGAGAGATCACTTAGGGTGCGTTTGGGGTGGATTTTCTATAGCTTATGCGTTTTCAAAATGGAGGGAGGGCGTTTGTTTCTTGCGTTTGGAGTGCGTCTGGCCAAACATGATTTTGCGTTAATACATAGACGTGGCCCGCAGCCTCATCCCTGCTGGTCAGCGTCTCGATCTATTTTTTACTTACATACCCCCCCACACTCGCCCTCTCCCCTGCGTCTCGTGCCCTAGGTCTCGATCGTCTTCCCTGTTCTCGTCGCCCTCTCCCTTGCGTCTCTGGCCCTAGGTTTCGATTGGTCTTCTCGTTCTCTCCTATGCGATCCAACATCTTTGTACTCTAAGTATTTGACAATTTTACTTTGTCGTGATCCATAACATTGGAGAATTCCTTATGAATGCCTCTTTTGATTTACGGTGAAGTGTTTTCCGTGCGAAGTAAGATGTTGCATATGCTTTGTATTTGTCTGAGGTTCTGTTGAGCATCGTTTGAGATGGTTTTCGTTTTTTGATGTTCGAATGCAGATCTGAAATTTTCATTTTGGAGAAATGAGGATGTTTGTATGAGATGGTTTTCGTTTTTTGATGTTCGTTTTTTTGACGTTCGTGGTTGCTAAAATTTCTGAGATTGTCCTTCGTTTTTTAAATTGCCATTAGTTGTGAGTTTGGTAATTTTTGTGATTGGTATATCTGTGGCATTTTGGAGAAATGAGGATGGAGGATTTTTGGAGAAATGAGGATCGAGGATTTTTTTTTGGTTGCCATTAATTTCTGTGATTGACATTCATTTTTGTGATTGACATAGTTTGGTCATTTTGGAGAAATGAGGATGTAGCCATTGCAATTTTGTTGCAAACAACATAACAGCTGCATGCCAGAATTGTCATTTCTCCAGAAAAAGCTGCAAATCAGTTGTTTTTCAAATGCACAAACCAAACAACTAAACAACTTATTCAGAACATGGGCAAAATGATGATTATCCAGAATCAGCTATTTTCCAAGCACACAGACTAAACAACCATCCAACTTATCATGATAAGCTGCTGATCAGCAGATTATCAGTATAAACTGCTTATCTGGATAAGATGGATAAGCCGCAGCTACCCCAAACAAACCTTTAGTTACTAACTTTTGAGTAGCCTTGTGGAAACTTGCTAGGAGACTTGTGATTGACTTCCAAATTTTGTTAGTCTACCCTCTTTGTTAGACATGGAAAGCCTTGTAAATGGAGTTCTGAACCTTTGAGTTTTTCCACCAACATCCTTTTATGGTGGATCTCTTGTTGATGTGTTACCCAATGTTATGCCCTTGTTCTCTCTATTTAGCATCTTTCTTTTATATATCGAGTCTTGCATTGAAGCAATTTTTTAAAAAGACACTTTTTGTCATCATTTTGAGGCTATATCTTTTTACTTTAAGGATAACAGGTTAGTAGATTTTTGGCGACAAGGGGTGATCGACCAATCGGCGTTGGTTGGCAATGGTGGCGGCGGCGAGGTGACGATGTTGGCTAATGCAGGTGATCGGGATATCATTTTTTTGAAAAAAAAAACAAAACACCCTATAGTTATTATTAATATCTTACAAAATAACTTGATTTATTCTCAAGAATAAAAATAAAAATAGTTCCAAAATACTTACCGAATAAAGAGTAATGCCAAATAGGCCCTTAAAAATTGATTTTTTTATTGCAATGCACATGTGAATGCACATATTAAGATGATTTTTTGATTTCGAGATCAATTGGGAGTCAATAAGGTCAAAACTAGGACATAGACTTCTTTGTCAGATCAATTTGGTTGACGCTACATATATGAGTTCAGATTTTGGTGTTTTAGGGCCCTGATAGACGATTTAAGTGATTTTTCCATGATAAATGAGCACCATGTTCATTGTTTTTTATGAGTTCATTAAAACCTGTAATTTTTTTTTTTTAAGTCCAGGGGACATTGACATGTTTACATAGCATGTTTTTGATATATTAATAGCCTTATTAATAAATTGACATAAATGTTTGTGTCATGTGTGCGTATATATATACACACACATAAATATGTATTGATGCCATTGTTTCTTCCTTAGGAAATAACTGATTTCTATTTACTTTAATGAAGGGGTTGATAACCAACGAGCCACCTAAAGGCTGAATTTTTCCTTGATTAGGGAAGAAATAATCTATGTTGGCGATATTTGAGGGACATAATAACTAACGGGCCGCACAAAAACTGATTTCAAGGAGAAATTGTAGTTGGTGGGTGGCCAATGGTCCTATGGAAGCTGCAATAGCAATGGGAGAGCATCCTTTGGCCTTCAACTTTATGACATGGCAATGTACTTCCCATGAATTGTTGACTTTGAGCTTACTATTAGGTGTACAAAATTCACTCAACACTTCAACTCAACTCAAACTAGACTAAAGAAATTTGGATACGGGGGTGATCTAATTAATTATCAAGTCGGGTTTGGGTCAAATATAAAATGTATAATTTATTTGATTGAAATTGGGTTGATCCGTCAACCGAAAATTGACCCATTAACTCGATATTAACATGAATAGTTCTTATACACGTAATAAATGGATTATATAGGTTGGGCTCGAGTTTATCAGTTTGAAGGCGGGTTGGGTTCTGATTAGACTTTCAAACCTGTTTAATATTCAGGAATTGTGGCTTAAATTAAAAGTTTGTATGAATCCTCTTTCTGGATTTAGTGACTTTGGGAAAATTATCTGTCTATAAATTAGAAAATTCTATTTATGGACTCAAATAATTAACTTTAGCCTGGTTTGAAAATTCACCAAAGGTGTTAGTCAATAGGGGTTCAAGCATGCTCACTCTGATCTCACATTCTTCTTTAAGTACTAGTATGATAAGTCTATCATGCTAATTACGTATATTGATGACGTCATTGCTAAGGAAGATTGTGACCTAGAGTTAAGTTCTTTAAAAGGAAAATTTTCAATCAAACACTTTGGGCATCTCATGTATTTTCTTGAAATGAAAATCTCTAAAAATTAATACAAGCTTATCATCTTTTAAATAAAGCTTCTTTTAGGATTTATTTTTAGAGAAACTAGCTTAACTATATGCAAATTGGTTGACACTCCACCTGATCCTAACATTAAATTGCTTCTTATTAACATCATTTCTCCAATTAACAAATGAAAATATCAAGGTTAGGTTGAGAAACTCATTTATTTGTCTCATACCAAACTTGACATAGTTTTTGCTTTTAGTTTTATAAGTCGATTCATGCATGCTCTCTCTGAAGAGCATATAAATGCTATTACTAGGCACCATTTACTAGGAGTGTAGTAATGTACGTGAGAAGACACAATGGAGTGTGCTAACAAGGTGGGGAGATAATAGAACAAGTACATGAGGGGAGAGGCACAAGTGATTCGAGGTCGCATGGTGCTGAGAGTGTATTAGAGGACAACAAAGGGCTTTATTAGCAAGAATGCAGCACATCCATTGCATAAAGTGTTTTAATAGGGTTCTGAGGAGATTTTGTGAGTTAATCTCAGAGTGGGGGTGCGAGAGATGGGTTGGCATGGTGTAGTGTTGTGGAGTCACAAGGGACGTGGACTAGGACTTATGGAGTTAAAAAAATTGATATGTGATTACAAGTATGTTTATTTATATTTATATTTATTTATTTATTTTTATTATTATTTTTTTTGTTGCAAGCTTTGAGGGACTACGCCATTAGGAGTGTACTATAAGACAGGGTAGGAGACATAATATAGTGTTCGAGCATGTTGGGGAGACGAGATGTTGAGTATTTGATATGAGGGTGTATGTTGGTAACTGGTGAGAGCCTAAAAGAAGATAGGAGGAGCTGGGGAACATGAACGAGAAAGTCCTTTCAGTAGATACTTTTGGCTACTTTTGAGGATCAAATGCAAGTGAGATGCTTTTGGAGTGGGCACAAGAGATTAAGGCTTCTATGACAACATGTTGCATGATTGTGGGGTGTCGGTTGGGGTTTCTAGAGCCGAAGAGGTTGATTTGCATTATGATGACAATGTGTGTGATTTAGTGTATTTTATTAATTTTTCTTCTATTGAATTGTTTCACTTGGCAAGCTGTTACCAGTTATGCAAGCATGTTGATCTATTGTAATAACACTATATTTCATTGATGTTGGACTATTATTTATAGTTCTTATGTATGGAAATGTGCATCTTTATCATATAGGAATGCCCGGTAAGAATATCTTAATATAACTCTAAGGGATCCATGCCTCACACCATCTCATTGATGTATGTTGTGGTGATCATGAATCCAATTCACATTGATGCCCAAATGGTTTGCCTTACCTTATGAGAAATCCGCTTCGATGGATAGGGATGTGATTATTATGTGGTTAATAAAATTAAGGATATTTTAAAGGTTTCGTATAATCAAATTCTTTTGAATACTTTTATAAGATGGCGCTATCCGCTTCGTGCTGCACTTGGATGTATCATTAATGTTAGGCTTTTTTTGGGGTTTTGGCCTCGCTCAAATACATAAAACTTTTGCTCGATCTGGAAGTCACAATTGTCAATGTGCTCTTTGGTTGTCATACATTCACTTTATTTGGCGTCAACTATGGATGATGTACCAACATATTTACTTGGAGTGGCCACAGTTCTCATTTTTCTTATTATATTTTTGCTTAACTTTGAAAATCCTTCTGTAATTTGCTACTTAGGTGAGGCTGACGCCCAAAGTTTTAAAGAAGTCTTGAATCTCCAACTTGACTTGCAAGTTCTTTAGAAGTTTGATAATGAGCTTCTCAGGCACCTTACTTTTATGGAATGACTCTTCCGTTGTCACAAACAAATGTTGAAACTCCACTGTATAAACTTGTGTAGAGTACTGCTGCCCTTTGTATGATAGATTTCATTTGGCTGCTTGTCATTTTCAATACAGGAGCATATAATACTTCTTTAGGTTAGATACTGCCAGGCGACAGAACTCTTCAAATACCCATTTCACCTAGCAAGGGCACGGTTAGTCAATTTCAATTGTGTAAACTCTGCGCTTTAATGATGTCATACTTGTAGATATTGAATTACATCTCTAATTATGTGAGCCGTGCAACTTGGAAGTATCGATCTTGGACTTTGCTTTAAAGGTTTTTAGCTGGGAGTGGAACCTAGCTTTTTTTTAACTTCATGACCAACACTTGCTATCTTCACCTCTTTTGCATCTCCATATCCAGTAAAGTTGATGCTAGTTGGGACTTTGAACTACCTGAAGTTGAATCTTCCATATTATAGGTAACATGGGCTTTTACCGCGAGAATGTTGGGTGGAGCGCCCCGTTGCCCTCACATAACATTCTTCTCAAACTTTCTATAAATAAGGATGTCCTTCTGGATTTTATCTATTACCTGGCGACATATGATTCCTAATTCACGTATTAGGACGTAGTAGACATTTATTCCATGATTTCATTTATAAATAAACATATGATTATCTTAATTTCATGTTTTAGGATCTGATAGTGTTTTTATTTTTTCCTATGGATATTGTCTTTATTTTATGAAACCCTATATATATAAATTAAAGGTACTAGTACTTGTATTAGGCCGTATTATATTGATTAATGAAACAATCTATCAACCTTTTTTGGCTTTCAACTCTCTCCTCCACCATGGCAGCCCCTTTATAAAAAAAGGGAAATTCTTTTTATTTTAAGTATTTGATTGCTTATCAGTTTCTCTAATGTGCTCAAGAGTTTAAAAATGTGCTACATTGTGGCTAGATTGGTTGATTCATTTAAATTATCTTTCTATTTGAATATCAAATCACATTGGCGTATTAATTTTTCTTTTTTATCTTGTAAGTTTAAGTGGCTTTTAGCATGTGCTAATATGTAACTGTTGTTGATGCAGGTATCAGATGCTATCAACACACATCAAGCAGGAAAAGAAAATACTCTGTGGGGCATTTTCCTTATGATTGGTTATCTTGGGTATTGCACTCTAAATATATATATATTTTGCAATGAATGCTTTATTTCATAACTTTTTATCTAAAAGTTTTTGCCTCTATAGAGTAATCGTGTCCTATGCTGATTTATATGCTCTGGACTTTTTATTATGTAGATTTCAATGCATAGTTCAGGTTACATTGTTTATTTCTCTTTACTAGTTTAAATAATAAACATAATTAACACAGGAAACTAGAAATGGGATACTAAATGAACTCCAAAAGTTCTTTTTTAACAAGGCTAATATTTATCTTTGATACATTTTGATGAATTTGCTTCCCTAAAATTAGAGGAAACCACATTATCATACCCAACTGGTATTTTTGGTAACATCCTTTCTCGTATTTCTTACTTTTTTGCTCTGCAGAAAGAATTTTTTTACCCAGCTCCTATGCAATATTTTTATACTATGATAAACCTTATTATTTTCTTGAATTTTTCTCCGGTCATTCTCATCTTTTCATTAACATGCTGCATGCAACTGATGATGGCTTTTTGTTTATTATGTAGGTTTGATGGCTTTACCAGCACGTTTCAAGATAAACTCTTCAAGGGTTATGACATGGAAATACATAACCAAATATTCTACACGACATTATGCTCTACCTTTCTTAGTTTTTGTGGTGAGATTTTCTTAATTTACCCCTTTGACAATATTTTTAAGGAATGAATACAAAATGTGAATTTATAATACTGACCTCTATTAATTGAGATAACACTAATGATAATGATAATGGTAATGATGATATACTATTTTCTTATGTTCACTGTTTAACTATATATTATTGTATTTCATATATGTTATAAAATTGATATGATGAATAATAAAATAAACAAAAAAGGAACACATATTTTAGGTGGAAAACTTGGCACAGGGAAAATCATGTGCAGATGAGGAGAATTCACTATATCAAAAGAAAAACTAATAAATAGAGTGTTGGCTTACATAAGATCGAACTAAAGAATTAGGATTGTAATCAAGCCGAGTCGAGTCGAGTGTCTCATGTANATCTAAAAGTTTTTGCCTCTATAGAGTAATCGTGTCCTATGCTGATTTATATGCTCTGGACTTTTTATTATGGAGATTTCAATGCATAATTCAGGTTACATTGTTTATTTATCTTTACTAGTTTAAATAATAAACATAATTAACACAGGAAACTAGAAATGGGATACTAAATGAATTCCAAAAGTTCTTTTTTAACAAGGCTAATATTTATCTTTTATACATCTTGATGAATTTGCTTCCCTAAAATTAGAGGAAACCACATTATCATACCCAACTGGTGTTTTTTGTAACACCCTTTCTCGTATTTCTTAGTTTTTTGCTCCGCAGAAAGAAATTTTTTACCCAGCTCCTAGCAATATTTTTATTCTATGATAAACCTTATTATTTTCTTGAATTTTTCTCCGGTCATTCTCATCTTTTCATTAACATGCTGCATGCAACTGATGATGGCTTTTTTTTTATTATGTAGGTTTGATGGCTTTACCAGCACGTTTCAAGATAATCTCTTCAAGGGTTATGACATGGAAATACATAACCAAATATTCTACACTACATTATGCTCTACCTTTCTTAGTTTTTGTGGTGAGATTTTCTTAATTTACTTCTTTGACAATATTTTTAAGGAATAAATACAAAATGTGAATTTATAATACTGACCTCTATTAATTGAGATAAGACTAATGATAATGATAATGGTAATGATTATATACTATTTTCTTATGTTCATTGTTTAAATATATATTATTGTATTTCATATATGTTATAAAATTGATATGATGAATAATAAAATAAACAAAAAAGGAACACATATTATAGGTGGAAAACTTGGCACAGGAAAAATCATGCGCAGATGAGGAGAATTCACTATATCAAAAGAAAAACTAATAAATAGATTGTTGGCTTACATAAGATAGAACTAAGGAATTAGGATTGTAATCAAGCCGAGTCGAGTTGAGTGTCTCATGTATTAGACTTGGCTTGGTTGAATAATAAGTTGTTCTTATTCAGTTCAAGCTTGATATGGGCTTTCACATATATGCTCATACTCGATTTGTTTAAAATTTTTAATGTCCATACTTGATTTGNCTTATTCAGTTCAAGCTTGATATGGGCTTTCACATAAATGCTCATACTCGATTTGTTTAAAATTTTTAATGTTCATACTTGATTTTTACTTGGTTTGTTTATATTAATTCAAAAATTAAATATTTGAATGGATACTTAATTTCACATATAAAATTTTAAATTTATTTATAATTGATTTTTCATATAAAACTAGTAAACTAAGTTAAAAATTTAAACAAGTACTTAATCTTTTTATATAAAATTATTAAAAAATAATTTTGTAAATCGAAATAAATATGCAACTGAGTAGATTTTAAATTAACATTTAACTCGTTTATATTAAGTAAATAAATTAAAATATAAGTTGTAAGGAAGTTTTTTTGCAATCTAATAATATAAATAAGTTCTAATAAATTAGTTAATCGAATAAATTTTTTTAAAAAAACTACATTAAATTTATGTGCATAATAATATTAAATTCTAATATATTATTAAATAAGTTTTATTTAATTATAATTTTTTTAAATAATATATCATATAAATATAGAGTATTTAACAAGTTATACTGAACAACAAATAAGTTTATCATGAATATTAATAAACAAATTTGATTATGTTCAAATTTGGTTCATGTAAGCTTCGAGTTTTTAAAAAATGTTCAAAATTGCTTAATAAAGCAAGAGCACATGTATTAAAATCCAAGACTATTATAGAATTAATCCAATAGTTGGGGCCTTCAATCCACATGCTTATAATTTTCTTTTATGGCAAGTGGGGCCCATAGAATTTGGGTCACATATTCAACAATATATGATGCAGGGCATCATATTGGATCTAAAGTTCACCAACCAGAGCTTACGATTAAACATACTAAGAGTACACAGAAGATCACAATTCATAGTGTCCCATGTCTTTAATCAGCCAAATGTTCATCTCTTTGATGCTAAACTAGAAATCACTTTGATGTAAAACTAAAAAGAATGTGCAACTTGCTCCAAACAATACATTAAAAGTCATCAAAATATAAAATTTTGCAAGGAATAAATCCTTCACAATGATTTAGGATTCACAAAAAAAAAAAAAAAAAAAAGGAAGTATGACATGCAATGAATTTGATCAATCTTAATTGTACTTAATGTTTAATATTCAATCACAAAATCATCCGATGAAGAACAAGATTAAAACTTCAATTAAAGATTTGAGCCGCACGCCTATAAATGGCCAATAAAGAACTAAGACAAAACTTCCAAATCAATCGACTAGATAGAACAAGGAGCTTGTAAAAAGTGATCAAGGGAATTTGAGAGCTGAATTAAAAACAACTAGCAACTAGAAACCAAATTCAACAAAATACTAACGACACGAGAGAGCACATCCCGTGCTCTTTATCTTACATTTTTGAAGAGCATGTAAACTTTGAGATTTTATTAAATCTTACTTAGATTGGACAAATTTTGCTTATGATGAATTATGTATTTGATATTTGCTATGTAACTTGTGCATAACTGCAATGCTTTCTGCATGTAATCCATGAATAATCACAATTAAGTCTGTCATGTCGAAGCACAATATATTTTTATATTTATCTTTGCTTGTGGACATTGTCTCGTCATTTAATAATAGCTTCAGGAACAATATAAATATGTTTATGGGGTTTGGTAAGTTCTAGATTTCTATTCATGAGATGAGAAAAAGAGAGGAATTCAAAACATTTGTGTCATGTTCCTAAAACAAGGTTAAATCAGGTACATCAAAGAACGGGCTAATACTAGTTCTGGAAATTTTTAGTTTATAAACATTTGTCTCAATGTGTCAATTGATTTAATACGACCCATCTCTTTGATTGTAATCTCCCGAATGACCTTGGAGGAAGCCTTTCAGGAGTCAAACATACCGTTGTCTTCTCACTTAATTTGAATTCTGATCATCTTTGGTTCACACCAATACCAAACTTAGTAGTTTCTCATATCTTAAGGTCTCGTATTAAACCCAGAAGATTGAAGTTATTAATTTCTCAAATTCTCTAAAGAGCTAGCAAAGATTTGCAAGTTTCAATTAAAAAATCTCATTTTTTAGCTCAGTCAACAAGTTTCACTTTTCAATAAATCAATTTGTTCTATAGAAAAGGAAACAAATAGTTGAAAGGAGCAATAGTGAGAAAATCCTAGAAAGGAAAACAACCATTTGATAAGTATATAGAATTTATATTTTTGAATGGTGAACTGGAAGCAACTAACTGCGACTTGGAACTTAAGAAAAAGAAATGTTCTTTCAATATTTTGATAATATCCTTTATTGAAATTCTCATAAGCGACAATAATCTTTTTTAAGATGATCAAAGTCTATCATCTTGGCATGCATAGTATGCAGAATAACATTCCCTACTCAAAGCAGCAGCTGATTTCTTTTCAACTCGAGCATAATTTTTTAGTTTGCTGCAAAATTCCAGTTCATTTAATACTCCTACCCTCTATCTTCTTTGAAGTTGTGATTATTTTAAGCTTAATGATTAAATTATAAGAGAAATTCTTTACACAATAATGTATCCAATATAACACTTAACCTCAATGTGCTTAGGTAACCCAATCTGTAAGTTAAGAGAAAATAGCACCAAAAGTCTCTTGAACATTGGTGGAGACTTAATAATGAACATCTCTTAACAATGAAAGCATAATACTATCTGTAATTAGTAGACTGAAATATAATAATGACAGATCTCTTGCAAAAATTCCTAGAGATTGTAAGAGAAAGATCGCACCACTACATCCTTTGAGTTTGATGATGAGCACTTGAGCACTCAGTTTTTTTTTTTTTTTTTTTCAGAACTACTCTTGCAAATGTTTAACATGTAAGCACTTGAGTTTTTGGCCTCTAATGAACTAATAAGGGGCCTATTTATGAGCTGACAAAAAACTCATCTCAAGTCCTCCCAATGGTTACAACACTTTCCAACGACAACAACAAAACCTTTATCCCACTAAGTGGGGTCAAAACTTCCCCAAAAGCTATCAAATTCAAATACTTAGAAATCTAAGTTATTGACATTATTATTATACAATTGGTTCAAATTGACCATTTTTTCGTTTGATCGAAATTGTTAATGGAATCCATGATGGTTTATCTCGCTTGGTGGTAAGATTTTTAATAATGGCTATCTCAATGGCTAATCTCTAACTCAGATGACATTGTATACCCACAATCATACTATATTATCCATATTGTTTTATATGATTCTTATCGTACTATACGATTGCCCAGTGAACTGATGAGCCATGGACATGATTTTGTGTAGCCATCCCATTAATCATAATGCCTAATTATAATTATATTGAAAAATAGTTTTATCAAGCTTTATAACAGTAATACTTAAGTTTAAAATTTTTTATAATTATAAATAAAATATTGGAATTTTTACATACTAACAACCTAGAACATTAAATGTGACATACAGGCCGCCCAAACTTAAAATTTTACAGTTCAAACACCCAGAACTTTGCCCCTTTTGAAACAACCACCCCGTGACGGAACTCTTGCCTTAGTCGCTCTCTCCTCACTCGCCGATTAGCACTGTTTCGTACTTCGTCATTTGTCTGTGGTTGTCATAGGCGATAGTCTATATTTCCCACAAACTTCAACAAATTCCCGTCTGAGTTGGAGACCACAGTGAACTGCACAGTGAAGTCTGATAAATGATCCATCCAAGTTGCTAATGGAGAGCAGTTTTCAAATAAGCTCCCTTCTCCCACGACAATTTTCTGCTCTTTTCCCCTATTCACCAGCCTCAAAGCTCAATAACTTTTGTCATTCTGATGAACGATTTATCCTATAAATTGTTCTGTATACTATGCAGGAATTGGTTTTATATTATTTTTTATCCTTTTCATTTACTAGTCAAACTTATGCAACGCAATTGAATTTGAGAATTCTGAACCAATGCTGACGGTATTGATATAATCCCCGGATCTTTATCCGTCAGTGGATTCTGTTGATCTGATTTAGCAAGAGCTACACAATTTCTTCTTAAGCCATGGAGTTTGAGAAGCTCATCAAATTCTTCAGCCCTTGATGATTACTTGCACACCTTTTAATACCTGTTGGAGTTCAAGGCTGATCAGTTAAAAACCCCAATTTCATAATTGATGTTATTTTGCTGCTAGATACTCTTTTCCTCCTAAAGTCTGCTGTAAAGTGCAATGATTTTTGTAATTTGTTGTTGAGTTTACTACTTTAATGTTATTATCATCCAATTCTCTTTTAATCCTTGCATTTTGTATCACTTGTAAATACAAATGATGCATTATCAATTCCTCTATTTTGCATTAAGAAACTTGGAGTGATGAAAATAACAGACAGGAATTCAAGCTTTCATATTATTATTTTCTTTACCTTATTGTTTATGCTTTTCAAAGGCAATTCTTAGAAGTGAGTCAAGTGACTATTTGAGCAATAATGATGAAATACCAGAAATATCCATGCATGCTGTATAAAGTGTAGGAATTTACAAATGTTTCAAAATTTATGTCATCCTATGAAAACTTGTGTCTGGAGAGCTGCTATTTATTCTCCTTTTTTTTTAGCTCGTACAAAGCATAAATTTTAGAGAACTTCTGTATATCATATTTGAGAGTGGTATTCCACCTCTTTTTTTTTCATTTTCGTTTAGGGGATTTGCATACATACCACTCATTTCTTATGTATTTACATATCTTACATCTAAAATTGACTTCTTACATTTAGATCACTCAAGCCTTTCTTATCGCATAAAAAGTATCACCATTTTAACTTTTAAAAATTGAAATACTCCTTTTCATGCATGGGTAAGGTGGTGTGTATGTAAAAACTGAAGTTTAAGTTTTAGATATGTAAATACATAAGAATTGAGTGATATGTAAGTAAATCTTTCTATTCTTTAGAAATTGTGGGTCCTTGGTGATTAAAAACATGTCCATAGCCTTGTCAATGAATTCTTTAATGATACTTAGAATTTACCTCTGTAAAAATTTCCATACGCTGCCTCATCTTTCTTTGAATGAAATCTTTTGCGCGCTGCTGAGTTTAGTTAGGCTTCGGACTTTTGAGATAGTTATTTGAATAACTAATTACCTTAACATGTTATTTAATATATGCATCGAAATTCAGAAGATTCCATTCAACTTTATAAGCTCTTTCACCTTTAACATGATGACGAAAAATGTCTATACAGAAAGAAAGAAGGAGCATATACATAAATAGCGCACAATTCTAATGTATTTACATATCTCACACCTGACTTTCATATTTACACACATGGTACTCAAATCATTGATATAACATAAAAAATTGTAGTATTACCTCTTGTAAAAGTGAAATACACCTTTTCATACATAGGTTTAAAGCTTGCCATCTATTTAAATATGAAAATTTAGGTGCTAGATTTGTAAGTACATACAGAGTCTTGAGTATACTTCCTGTTGTCGCATGCAGGAATTTTAATTAATCCATATGAAGCTAATGCACGGAACAAATTGAAGAGATAATAGCATGTAGTTGGCACAGGTTCTCCTTAGAATAAAATTTATGTTAAGCATTTAATATTCATTGGAAAATTTTCATACATAGCACTCAATTTCTATGTATTTACATATCTAATACCTAAGCTTAAATTTTTACTTATATGCCACCTTATTTTTTGCGTGAAAATATGTATTTCACCTTTTAAAAATCAAGATAGTGATATTTTTTATGTGATACGAAAGGTTTGGGCGGTTTAAACATAAAAAATAAAGTTGTGGTGTTAGATATGCAAATACATAGGAATTGGGTGGCATGTATGTAAATGCCTCATATTTATTCTATGATGGTTGGTTACCAATCTCAAAAAGCATCAATTTTTCTATTATTAATTACTGTACCAATAGTTTCAGTAACTCTTTGTTAGACAAGTTAAACAGTTGTAAAAGAACAATAAATAGTGCTCAAAGGGAGAGGGAGTTTTGAGGACTAAATTATGATATTCTAAAACTACTTTAAATTGTTGAAACGATTTACATGTTGGATGTAATTTACAAAAAATATACCAGCCTTATGATGAAGAATGGCTCTCTTGGATAGACAAGTTTGATGGGATTGCGCACCCCATAAACAAGTCTTGAGAACCAATATTCCGCAAAATATTTTTCGATTACGAGTCCAATATGCTTGCTTGAAGGGATGAAATTTCTATGACAGTCTTAATGCGACCTTATAAAAAAAATGATTGTTTATTTATTTTATTAGTAAAGATGTAGAAAATGGGGATCTGGAGACACTTAGATGAGTTTAAGTATTTAAAGAAAATAATATGACGGGGAACGTTTTAGCTTCTCGAGACTCCATAATATTTACCACTACATAGTGATATTACCGTTCCAATCAAATCTAGTATTGCCTTTTTTGTTTGCTTGGTATATTAACAACGTTCAACTGCTCACTTGCATCATGTGTGATATATTATTACTTAAATTTTATGTATATTGTATGTTCCTAACTCTATAATAAGCTATATACNGATTCATGTGGCCGACCCCACGTAGTGGGATTAAGGCTTTGTTGTTGTTGTTGTTGTTGTTGTTGTTGTGTTATTTTCTAGAATTCTTTCAAATATCGTATGTAGCTTGATACGTCAAAGTACTAAAGACTCTCGGACGTCAGAGGCCTCCTTCGTAGTCCAATTTACTACCTATTTAACATTGTTTTCCTCTTCAGATTCGTTGTCATTCCTCCATTCATGCCTAATTTCAACTGACATCCATCCTCCCGCTTTCCTTATGCAAGGATTTATCTACCCCTTTCCAGTATTCTTTCACACATTCTAGGACTCCTAGCGGTATCATCTGATATGAGGGCCAAACAAACCCAAATTTTTTGAGATTTGGCATTCCTATGCCTACCCAAAGATCCACATTACTTAAATCTTCCACAAATTCAATACCCAAACTATTCCTACCGCAATCCTAGCCCCAAACCTAAAATTTTCAAAATTCAATGTCTCTACCTCCACCAAAATTTCACCGTAACATCTACCACCAAAATTTATGCCCCTAACCAACCTTGATTTGCAATCTTACATCTGTCGGAAACTTGACTGGAGAAAAATATGTCATGCCGCTAAGGAGAATGTTACATTGCCTAGCCTAAGAGCAAATGTGGCTTTTGTACGCCTACGGTTAATTTAGTCTTTTTGTTGGTTATAAATAGACTTGTTAGATTTATGCATGAGGTTGAGTTATGTGTCTTTGGTCTAAGATTTCAGAGAGATTTCCTACCTCTCAAATTGTAGGAATTTGGGGAGATTGCATACCTCTCGAATTGTAGGTATTTATCTTCGTGTTATTGTTGAGTTGTTTTGATTATTGCCATAAAATGTGTTTGTCCTAATTTGTGTTAAATTTTGTGTCGATTTATATGAAAAATCGTATCAAATTGGTATCAGAGCATTTGATTTCTATGAAATCAACCATTGAGATTGTTGTGGAGAGAAGTTTCCACGCCCTTGGCACAAAAAAATTGCAATTCAATCGCAATAAAAGCTTTTCGGGAAGCCAATAGTGGAATCGCGGCGCTCCTTCGTAACCTAACCTCACGCTACAGGACGACTGTCAGGAAGCCAATCTAAGATCGCGGCGCTATAGTCGTGATAGCTACGAAACCCATGTGTGATTGCGACGTATAGCAAATAATGCAATACAATTGCGATTGGAGCTGGCTGACAAGCTTCGCGACGCGTGCAGGTGCCTTCGTTGCCACCGATAACATAGCGATTTGAGACAACGAAAAAGCAACGGCTGGATCACGGCGTAGTACAAGGATGTGACGATGGCACAAACTACAAGATCACTGCATACATCGCCTTCATTGTTGTCGCACGCGGATTTGATTGCAGCGCTCATTACAGTCACAATTTGGCTTCATTTGGGCTAGCTAGGAAGACGGGCACGGGGCCCTGCAGCTTCGCCTTTGTATCCTCATGAAACAACCGTAATTTGAGCTAGCTGAGAAGCTAACCGGATCACAGCATACAATTCATGATCAAAATATGTCCGAAAAGAAATGACAACCGAGAAAATAGATGATTTGGAGAAGAAATTGGAGACAACTTAAATCCAGGAAAGAAGAAAGGTTTTTCGCCATTGACAACCGATTAGAGAGCTTGGATGAGATCTTGAGAAAGCTTATTCAAATGCAATCTAAGACCACGTTTGTATTTTAGTTTGCAAATCCTAACCATGGGTTGACTAGAGATTCATTGGTTAAATTGAAAGAGAAAAAAATGATGAAAGGAATACAAGGAGGCAAGCATCCACCATCAAGAACCTCCTCTTAGGGCTCTGATGAGGATGGATTAGAGATTTCTAATGGAGGTTGGGCCGAACCATGGAAAAGAAATTATGCAAGAGGAATGGAATGACACGAAGAAGAAAGGAGAGAAGCAGGGAAGGGATATGGCAACAATCGAAGGAGGGAGTTTTACCGTCGATATATGAGGGAAAACAACGAAGGAAGGGGAAATTGGGGTTTAAAGTTAGTAGGTTGAAGATACCAATATTCGAGGGGAATTCTCACATGGATGAGTGTATCGGGCGGAGCAATACTTCATGGTGAATGGGTTAGATAGGGAGGAGAAACTCATGGCAGCAGGATTGTGTTTGGATGGGAAAGTCTTAGCCTGGTTTCAGTGAAAGATGGCTACATACCCGATTCCTTCGTAGAAAGAATTTAAGGATTGTTTGTTGGAACATTTTCGAGTCATTCGGAAAGGAGGCCTACACGAGTAATTCTATGTCTTGACTCGGGATGAGACGGTCATGGAATATAAGGAAAGATTTAAACTATCGTCGGAATGACTGTGGGAGATTTATAAAGCAGGACTCGAGGGGAGTTTCATGAAGGGCGAGCAACACTTCGACTATTAAGATTGCGAGGATTTAGGGAGATGATGGAACTAACCCAGATGGTAGAAGACAAGAACCAATTGAAAAAGACCAACATAAGCAGTACAAATGAAACATCATACTGAACTGTTGCAATCCCGATGATGCCAAAAGTTCAAACAGTGTAAATCAAGAGGGAGGCTGCACAGGATAGGAATAATAGGCCACAACCAGAAGCGACACTCAAGCGTCTTACAGGGACATATTATGGAGATTCAACGTGATGAAAAGTTTACTCCAAGACACCGTTGCAAGGATCGAAATTTACAAGTTCTTATAGTGCATGATGAGGAGGTAGAGGATGAAGGATTAGAGACAGTTGTGGTGGAGGAGGAACACTCTAACTTTTCCCACCCTGAGGACCAGGTTCTTTTGGGGAGGGAGTACGGTTACGTTACTGCCTAGCCTAAAGGCAAATGTGTCTTTTGTAAGTCTAAGGGCAATTTAGTCTTTTATTATTATTGTTGTGTATAAACAGACATGTTATGCTTAGGATTATGTTTATGCGTGAGATTGAGTTGTGATTCTTAGGTCTAGAGTTTGAGAGATTTCCTACCTCTCCAATTGTAGAAATTGGGAGAGATTGCCTATCGCTTGAATTGTAGGTGCTTATCATTGTGTTCTTGTTGAGTTCTTTGGATTATTGCAATAAAATTATGTTTTCCTTAAATTTTGTAAAAAACTGTGCAGATTTCTACATCAAATCATATTTGAGAAGCCCTCAATGCGATGTCCAGGAATTTACCATGGAGGATATGTAATAGGAAATCATTCAACCATAACAGAAGCTTGTCGCCTTCGAGAGGATAAAATCCGGCGAGGTTATTCATAACCACAACGGTGACTCACTATATCGAGGAAAGAAAATGAACCTCTTCCGTCGGAAAGTTTCTAGTGACAAAGAACCAATACCCCAACAATTTGGTATAAAATATCAGAAGAGAAGCAAAGATCTTAGAGTAAATGTGGATTAAACGGATTTTGACTATCACATGAATAAGGATGAATTTATAGTGGCTTGAACAGTGGAACAAATCTTTGAATACAATGATGTTTCACCTAACAAAAGGGTAAAGCTAGTAGCCATCAAGCACAAGTTGTAATGGAAAAAATTGAAACATCCATGTAAGCGTGAAGGTAAAGGCAATCAGTACCGATATAGCACAAAAACTTACCGGTTCATGACATATAAGGTATGTTACTAGTGACGTTTATGAGTACACCATTGAGTTCAAACAACTTATGTTGAAAAAGGGGGTGCGGTGCCTTGTTGAAGGATTTGTCGATATCCTGATTGATAGTTTATCTCCTGGGTGATGGCAAATGAGAATGGCCTATCATATCATAGATTTCATTCCAGAGTTATACCTATTTATTAGATGCATTTAGCCAAGTACGAGAAGTGGGATAAACATTTTACATTTAATGACCCAAGACATTTAATGACCCAAGACTTGATTCATGAGAATAACCATCAGTGTGTGATTCCCATTGTAGTTGTACCAAAAAAGAATGACAACTTATTTTATTGGGGCAGTTTTTGGAATAATGTATGTGTTTTAAAGTTGTTTGGAATGAGCATGAGCATAAATTTTAAAGTATAGTTGCCTCAAACACAACAAGGCTGTGGTTTTATTATGATGGTGATAGATCACTTCCAGAATCTTCCAGTGAATAAGGCAAAGCCCCCTCCTATCAGGGGAGAATGATGCAGAACAAGTGTGTGAAACATGCGATCACATTCGAGCTAAAGGCGTAGGCCTACCTTCATGTCCTTCAATGATCATAGGATCAGATTGCAAGATTCCCGCAAGAGTTTCCCGACCACACTAGAATCAGGACGAGATTTCATCCTAATAGACCTTCCCAGTCGTAATTTCTGTCGCCAGATACTAATTCTTATTATTTGATTATTTGAAGCTTATGTAGGATTTATATCCTACTTATCTAATTCTAATTAGATTTTTTATAATATAATCTATTTATATCCAGTCATTGAGGGACTTTTGATTATGTTTATGTTATTTGGAGATTTTCCTCCTAATTTTTCCTATTGGAGTGTTTTATCTTTGAATTTCTTTCAGGTGATATGTTTATAGCCTGATAGGATGACAGTAACGATCTCTCCCAAATGTTCGGAGGCCTCCTTCATCATCCAATTTTCTGCATATTGTTGTTTGACAGTAAAAAATAATTGTTTTACGCTTCCACTTCATAGTCATCCCACCGTTCACGCCAAATTTCAACCGAGCTCCACCCTCCCGCTTTTCTTATCCATCCCATTCTTGTATTCTTTCACACCTCCTAGGAATCCTAGAATGATATCAAGTCCTCAACATATATTGCTCCAATTTTAATTAAGAAACGATGCAAACCCTTATTTGTGGATCAAATTAAATACGTTCTCATTGCTAATTGAAAGGAAGGGTGGCATGTTTATTTCTTTAAAATTCATACAATCTTACAATTTAATAATAATAATAACAATGTTCTTAAAAGCACGCTTCACATGCAAAGTGAAGCAAAGTGCTTGACGCCTCCATCGCTTTGCTGAAGCACGCTTCAAAAGGCTGAAGCTAGTTGGCCCATTCATGGCTTAGCAAGAGTAAATAAAGGCTTCATTTAGTGCTCCAAGAAGCACAAGGACCAGACAATTGTGTTCAAGAGTTTGAGGAGCACAAGGGAGCTGAGCATCGTCTTGGACTTTGATCTAGATTTCGAAGCACGCTTTGAAAGATGTAGTCTTCCTTCGATTTTGAACAAGATTTCAATTTAGTTGATCATGTCTCTCAAGTCCTATGTATTTAAATATCTAAAACTTAAAATTTAATTTTTACATATGAAATTTAGGTGCTATAATATATATATAGGAATTGGGTGGAATGTATGTAAATACCTTTTTTTTTTGTAACAGGGGTGCACAAAAAAGACTAAANGCCCATTCATGGCTTAGCAAGAGTAAATAAAGGCTTCATTTAGTGCTCCAAGAAGCACAAGGACCAGACAGTCGTGTTCAAGATTTTGAGTTCAGTTCTCTCCCAATGTTTTTGCCTTCAGTTAAATATTGTACCACATTCTTTTCTATTTTATATCAACATTTAAGTTATACTTTATGTTTAGTAATTGTTCGTGAATATATATAGTTTACTTCCTACAATTTTGTCAAGTAGCCTTAATTAGACAACAAAATAAATACATTTGCATCAGATCTAAAGTTAACAATGATTATACGCTCATTATGACATCTTTAAACTCCAACAATGTTTTATTATTCTTTCAAGTTAATTAACTAAAGCTAAAAACAATTTAAAATATACTATAAAAATAAAATGTGTGGCATGTGTACTATTTGCAACGCAAAAAAAAAAAGTTATTTGCATTTTTGTGCTTTGCCATGCAAATAACACGGGTGCGCTACACTACACTGACTAATAATGTGCAATATTTTTTGTTATGAACATTTATGGAGCAACAGTGGTGTTAATGGTTGCTAAGGGTAGATGTGCAAGGGGGTCGAGTCGTTTGAAGGAACGAGCACAAAAGTTATCAATAGGAAATAGCAAAGGGGGTGAGTCGTGGAATGAAGAGAGTCACATGCGGTAAGCCCTTGTGAGAAATTGGCGACGATATATTAGCGATTCAGATGGTTACAATTTATCATTTTAGGTGTGAGTAAGAGATGTAGCAGGATGAAAATGTGCGTTAGTGTCAACAATTTGTTGTGCGAAAGGGATGGAGGATTATCAAACGGTCGGCTTGTGCACGAGAGATGTGCAAGGAAGAAGCACTATGAGTGCAACAAAAACAGTAGTGGTGACACAGGTTGTGTGTGAGAGAAGGCACATAGAGATTTTAATGCAAGAGCAAGCACAAAAGTTGGGTTTTTTGCCAAGGATGAACACAAGCTGAAAGATCACTAGCTTGTAGGAGAATTAGGAGTCATAGTATGCAAACCAGAGAGAGGATTGAGAGCAAAGTGATTGAGATCTAACCTCTTCTTTGAGGAGATTTTCAAGCTCCATTCTGCAATCATCCATTCTTCTTACATCAGAGCTATCTACAACCCACACCAAGCCATCAGTCTGCTCGAAGTAGTTTCTCCAATATGATCTAATTGTTTTCTGCCCTCCAACATCCCAAATGTTCAAGACATATCTGCCACATTTCCAAAGTAGAATTAAAATTAAAATGCAAGTGAAAAAATATTTTAGCATTAGAGGGGGCTGAATAAATAAAAAAAGGGAAAGGCTCACTTCTGGTACTTGATGGTCTTGATGTTGAAGCCTAAAGTAGGGCTAATGATGCTAGTGTCCTCACCATTGATCTTGAGCACAATAGTTGTCTTGCCTGAGTTGTCCAGTCCGCTGTGACATAAAAGTAATGGTGAATAAAAAAACACCTACGGAGAAAAAAAAAGAAAAAATGTTTTGTAGAAAGACCTACACCATAAGAATCCTCATCTCCTTCTCCTTCCTCTTTATCTTCCTGATAATGGTTAGAAGACCCATAGAAATCTCTTGGCACTACCACCAGTGATGTTCTGAGAGAGATAAAAAACCTGCTATGAAGCAAAAGGTCATCACAGCAAATACCAAAACAATGTTATATGAATGTGTCTAAGGGTTTAAGGATACAGAAAAAGACAAACACATAACCTCATTATTAGCATATCACAACTAACTAGGGTCAGTTTTATGTCCTCGTTCTCATTGTTCATATTGAATGTTCAAAAAGTACTAAACATATTTTAAACAAATCTATTTGCATTTGTGCTACCTTTTGATCTAACCTTCTTAATCCTTAGACGATAATTTTCTCTACCGATTCCACCAATCAATGCAAGTCCAAAGAGCTCTATTTTATTTTCTCATTCTCGATAAATGTTGTTTCCATTATTCCTCTAATATGGGGGTGAGCACTCGGTCAATTTGGATGGATCGGAATACAAATTGTCCAAACTGATTTCAACTTAAATCCAAAATCCGAAAATCCAAACCAATAAAAACCGACAGGACAAATTTAATTCGGTTTAAACGGTTTGGTAATGNCATCACAGCAAATACCAAAACAATGTTATATGAATGTGTCTAAGGGTTTAAGGATACAGAAAAAGACAAACAAATAACCTCATTATTAGCATATACCACCTATCTAGGGTCAGTTTTATGTCCCCGTTCTCATTGTTCATGTTGAATGTTCAAAAAGTACTAAACATAATTTAAACAAATCTATTTGCATTTGTGCTACCTTTTGATCTAACCTTCTTAATCCTTAGATGATAATTTTCTCTACCGATTCCACCAATCAATGCAAGTCCAGAGAGCTCTATTTTATTCTCTCATTCCCAATAAATGTTGTTTCCATTATTCCTCTAATATGGGGGTGAGCACTCGGTCAGTTTGGATGGATCGGAATACAAATTGTCCAAACTGATTTCAACTTAAATCCAAAATCCGAAAATCCAAACCAATAAAAACCGACAGGACAAAAATTTAATTCGGTTTAAACGGTTTCGTAATGAAAAAAAAAACCCGAATTTAAGTATTTGTTGGAATTTGATGGTAAACAAACATTGTGAATGACATATTGCACATGTAAAATATCAATTTAATNTCTCTTGGCACTACCACCAGTGATGTTCTGAGAGAGATAAAAAACCTGCTATGAAGCAAAAGGTCATCACAGTAAATACCAAAACCATGTTATATGAATGTGTCCAAGGGTTTATGGATACAGAAAAAGACAAACAAATAACCTCATTATTAGCATATCCCAACTATCTAGGGTCAGTTTTATGTCCTCGTTCTCATTGTTCATATTGAATGTTCAAAAAGTACTAAACATATTTTAAACAAATCTATTAGCATTTGTGCTACCTTTTGATCTAACCTTCTTATTCCTTAGATGATAATTTTCTCTACCGATTCCACCAATCAATGCAAGTCCAAAGAGCTCTATTTTATTCTCTCATTCTCAATAAATGTTGTTTCCATTATTCCTCTAATATGGGGGTGAGCATTCGGTCAGTTTGGATGGATCGGAATACAAAGTCTCCATACTGGTTTCAACTTAAATCCAAAATACAAAAATCCAAACCAATAAAAACTGACAGGACAAAAATTTAATTTGGTTTAAACGGTTTGGTAATGAAAAAAAACCCGAATCTAATTATTTGTTGGAATTTGATGGTAAACGAATATTATGAATGACATATTGCACATGTATAATATCAATTTAATTTAATGAATCATCTATTTATTTTAATAAAATGTTGCACATAGGGTAAACTTTAATTTTTTTTTATTTATTCAACATGAAATTAAAATATAAAAAGACCTACATACATGCCAATTAAATCTNTCAATTTAATTTGATGAATCATCTATTTATTTTAATAAAATGTTGCACATAGGGTAAACTTTAATTTTTTTTATTTATTCAACATGAAATTAAAATATAAAAAGACCTACATACAAGCCAATTAAATCCTACGCATTTACATATCTTACACCTAAACTTCAATTTTTACATTAATGTAGCTTTCCCTCTGCCAAAAAAAAATGTATTTCATATTTTCAAAGTTAAAATGATGTTAATTTTGTTTTTCAAAGTTAAAAATGATGTTATGTTTGATGTGATATCAAAGATTTAGGTTCTATTAACGTAAAAAGNACGCATTTACATATCTTACACCTAAACTTCAATTTTTACATTAATGTAGCCTTCCCTCTGCAAAAAAAAAAAATGTATTTCATATTTTCAAAGTTAAAATGATGTTAATTTTGTTTTTCAATGTTAAAAATGATGTTATTTTTGATGTGGTATCAAAGATTTAGGTTCTATTAATGTAAAAAAGTAAAGTTTAGGAGCTAGATATACAAATAGATAGGAATTGGGTGGTATGTATGTAAATTCCCCTAAAATAAAATAAGAAATTTTAATTAAATTTTGGTTTTTTGATTTGTTCGGTTAAATGAAAATTAAAACCGAATCAAAATAAAAAAACCGAATATTAAAGTTTCAAAAACAAAAAACCGAATCAACCAAATTTGTTTGGTTCGGTTCAATTTTTCGGTTTTGACTAAATAATGCACACTTATACTTCAATATAACTTGTAGAAAATAAAAGAAAAGAGAAATCTCTTAATAATTTTATTGTCATTATTTTGTATAAGGGTGGAGATAGAAGTGCATTTTCAAAAGTCATTATAAAATAGGAATAAATTAAAAAAAATGAAAAATAATACGGGTTAGCAACCCAATAGAGAAAGCACAAANACGCATTTACATATCTTACACCTAAACTTCAATTTTTACATTAATGTAGCCTTCCCTCTGCAAAAAAAAAAATGTATTTCATATTTTCAATGTTAAAATGATGTTAATTTTGTTTTTCAAAGTTAAAAATGATGTTATTTTTTATGTGATATCAAAGATTTAGGTTCTATTAACGTTAAAAAGTAAAGTTTAGGAGCTAGATATACAAATAGATAGGAATTGGGTGCTATGTATGTAAATTCCCCTAAAATAAAATAAGAAATTTTAATTAAATTTTGGTTTTTTTATTTGTTTGGTTAAATGAAAATTAAAACCGAACCAAAATCAAAAAATCGAATATTAAAGTTTCAAAAACAAAAAACCAAATCAACCAAATGTGTTTGGTTCGGTTCAATTTTTCGGTTTAGACCAAATAACGCACACTTATACTTAAATATAACTTGTAGAAAATAAAAGAAAAGAGAAATCTCTTAATAATTTTATTCTCATTATTTTGTATAAGGGTGGAGATAGATGTACATCTTCAAAAGTCATTATAAAATAGGAATAAATTAAAAAAGATGAAAAATAATACGGGTTAGCAACCCTATAGAGAAAGCACAAGGATTAGAATTTTAGGGCTTTAAGGAAATCGATTCAATGGTCCAAAATTTTGTTCCGCGTGCCTTAATTTCTTTGCCATGATTGGAGATTAAGTGGGCCCCACCACAAAAGAGATAGAAGAAGAAAGTCAACACCCTGTCAAACTGGATGATATAAATATAACATTATAAATTTGTATATAATATTTTTTAATGTGAATATGCATAATCCTTTGATAAATATGANCCGCGTGCCTTAATTTCTTTGCCATGATTGGAGATTAAGTGGGCCCCACCACAAAAGAGATAGAAGAAGAAATTCAACACCCTATGAAACTAGATGATATAAATATAATATTTTAAATTTGTATATAATATTTTTTAACGTGGATATGCATAATCCTTTGATAAATATGTCGACCAATTGATTCCCTATAGCCACATATAGAGTGCAAATCAAACAACTTTTCAAATTCTCTTTTATGAAAAATATCAATCTCAATATGCTTTGTGTGATAATGTTGAGAGCCGATTTGTATTACACATATTCTCATAAGCTCTTCTCACATTATTTTTAAATATTTTAATATGATTTTGATCGATATAAGCTTACAGATCCCTAGGGCAATGGCTCTAAAGTTGGCTTCAGAAATTGATCTTGAAATAATAGGTTGTTTCTTACTCATTCAAATTATGAGATTTTCTCCCAAGAATGTACAATGTTCTTAAGTGTATCTTCTATCTACCAACAATCCATCATAGTTGACAGATCTATATCCTTTAATTTGTAGGGTACCACGCATTAGTTTAAAGGTGTGACTATTTGGGCTTCTGCATGAATTGGTTGGCTACTTAACACAAAAACAATGTTAGGACCGGAATATGACAAAAAAGATTAATTTTCTTACTGACAATTCATATTGTCATGTTGTCGGCACTGAAAAGTTGGAGGAGTTGCCCGTAAGAAGCTGTCGGTCGCCGTAATCAAAATTTCGTTGTCCGTTTCGGAAGGACGTTTAATTTACATATACATATAAGTTTTAAGAAAAATATGAAATCAAACTGACCCCATACCTTTCACAGTTTAAATGAAAGAGCACTATACCTCAGACCTGTATCTATCCCGAAGGATAAACACAAGACTTGAGGATGAGACTCGATCAAATAAACTAAGAAATATATAACATCTGTTTGGTCTGCGAAAACTATTTTATTTGCCGACAAGTTCCACTATTTAATACAAAGAATTAAATAGGGTTTATATTAGGCTGAGTTCGGAAAAGCTTCCTATAGGGGTTAACCCATACAGTTAATTATATCTTAAATGACCGAAGTCACTTAAGAAAACTCTCGATAAAAATCAGAGAATATTATATTCAAAGATATCAAAAGGATATGACTTTTCAATGAAATCGGACCAAAGATTGTCAAATGGGAAATGCTCAAATTCAGAACATTCTTGAGAAATCCAAATGAACAAGAACTAGGGGAGATCATGGATCCAGAAGAGAACCTCGGCGACTTCCCAGTCTATCCTATTGTTTGGCGTCAGTTTCGAGGAGAAATTATTCAAGTGTTTCATCCTTTCAATTTTATTTAATTAGGACTTACATTTGCGTGACACGGTCACACGGGTCGCCTAGAAGATATGAGGGTTTACGTCGTATCAGATGACAACCTCGGAACCTAGAACGAGTTAGGGCTTAAATTGCACATTCTGGCTGTGCAAAGGCCTAAAAGATAAAATGAGGTTTTATGTCGCGTTAAGCAGACTACCTAGAAATCCTATGGCTTGTTATTTAATTCTAAGGAAAGGTTTTGCTGATGTAGACATGTTTTACTGTTGAAGATAGTTGTGCTGCCCACAACGCTAGCTCCAAGCTTTTCGTCGTAGCATCTTCGAGTTCGATATTTAGTTTTTAAGTGTACAAGCAATAGTTGAGTCAACGACCTGTTGTCAGGTACCTCCTAGAAAACCGACTACTGTCCTACTATTCTAAGGTATAGCGTGCAAAAGAGACAATAGCAGGTATAAGTGTAGTAACATAATTCAATAAAATGAACTAGCGTGCATTGTATCAACAAAAGAAACACCACCTAGAAAACCCAAGAGAGAGCGGCAAATGACCCACGACGAAAGAAAACTCGAGAAAACCGGCAAATGACCCACGATCGAAAACTCGGGAAAAATCGACAAATGACAATTCCAATAAAATTATCAAATCCTCGGGAAGATCCCGAAATAAAAGACCACTAGTGCTTTGTCCAAAAATTCCAAGAAAAACATATGAAAAAATCTGAAAAGAGGAGGACCGCAAACACTCGAGTCGGGACTAGGCTCAACTATATATTAGTACTCGAGGGTCGTATAAGACTACTCGGTCACCCGGATGTATAAAGTATGCCACTCAACTAGAAGGGTGTCTTATCAAACCTAACTCAGGAGGGTATTCCTTAGCCTAAACAGGTGATCAACAGATAGACAACCGATGTTTAAAAATATATTTAAATTTTATATTTTCAGCATGCACATAGGTTTCAAACATGCAAAAAGTGAGTTGTATCAATTTTATTTATAGCAAAAAAGGTTTTTTTGTTTTAGAAAATGGTGTATATGTTCTTATCAAATTTGTTCTTATCAGTTTTAAAAAGTAGTTGTCCACGAGTCGATCGCGCTGTCGGGCATAAGACCACCAACAACCTAAGAAGGTTCGGGTAAACTCTCGCTAGTCTTATGTCGGTGAATGATACTGTCATCCTACAGCTCACCGGGTTCCTGAATCGGATCCCGATGTCGTAGAATGACATATCATTCTGCTCTATCTCCGGTGTGCATTTGTCATCACCGCCCTAAGCACCAAAACAAAACCGAACTACTTGCGACCTTGCTTGATGATTTCACATATAACAAAAGGCTATACGTGAACACTTATATATCAGACATAAGCATAGAAAACCAAACCAAGAAGTAAGGAAAAAAGAATAAAAATTGCGATGAGAGAGAGGAGAAATTGATTTACCCAAAATATTGAAAGGGTAAAGGATGAAGCAATCCTCAAAATTGTATCCAAAATGTCTAAAAGAGGGCCCAAGATTCTTGAATCAATCCAAGAAGAATATTATTTTCTCAAATACATGTATTCTACTTGCAAGCAAACACGAAGAACACACCGTTAAAACTCCCAAGATTTAAATATCAAATGCGCAAATATATGCGAGAGTGCTAATGGTTTAACCCCTACAAAAAGTGTAATTACATAAAGCGATGATGCCCCAAGTAAATCCAAAATGTTCCAAACAAATCATGCCCAAAAAAGGGGTCAAACCGAACCCAAGTAATGGACCAAACATTAAAAGATTTCAGCCAACATACAACACCAAAAGAAGCCCACCAAATGGAAAAAATAGAACCATCAAAGTCAAATCTCATAAAGCCTTATGTCTCAAAATATTATACCCAGCATATGTTTCAAATAGTAACAGGTAACAGGAAACAAGTATAAATGAATCCCTAAAGCCAACATGTCTCGGCATTAACATTTACTTGAACATAAATAATGATAATAAAGAACATTAATATTTCATTTCTAGCACATATTCCAGATAAGCAAATTTCATCACATGGCAACAACTAAAGCTTCCAAACTTCCATTTATCGTGCATTTCCGATTTTGCAAATAAGCCATTCAAAGATTTCAGATCTTTGCAAATAAACAACCGATAGATTTCAGATTTTGCAAATGAACAATCCATAGATTTCAGATTTTGCAAATACGCCACCCAAATATTTCAGATCTTTCAAATGAGTATAGAGCCATAACTTTTCATGAATTACTGCATAGGAATTTAAGCAATGCCGCGTGCATTTTTAATAAGTCAAAACATCAAAAGTATCCACTCTAATAAAATACATAGAGCTAGCAATGACATGAATTAGAGGCAATTTACATGCATGCCACATAATTTGTATGTATTCATATACAACTCGATAATTTTAATGTGATATGGAAGATTGGGTGGCATAAATGTAAAAGGAAAGGCAGAGATGCTAGACATGTAAATATTTGATGAATTGAAAAAAATCTGTACACTTGCTTTCAATATTTAGATTTTATGCATGTGAATATATGAGCATTAAACAATCTCATATATAGGTTTCAAAGTTCAGATATTAAATGCTATTGTGTGTTTAGATTTCGAAAATGCAAGAGAATTCCGTTACATATATGTGTCTCAGATTTCAGGAACAAAGTCACCATGCTAAAAATTTTTATTTGAAATCCCCTCCGTCAAAATAATTAGCAGGCTGTATATACCTCAAGCAAATCTTCTAAACTTCTATACACGCATGAGTTAAAATCCACAGTGCTAAATATGTAACACATTGTAATGGACAGAACTTGTGACTAAGTTCTAAGCCTCAGCACCTGATATCAGATACATAAGCATTCAGGAATTGCACATTGCACATCAAGCTTTCCAAATGCTGTAATAATCAGCAGCATGGAATACTAATCGCGTCAAACTTTTCCTATAATAGAGAATCATAGGTGAATGAACATGGTTAAAATTTTTGCCAAAGAAAATCTGTAAAGCATAATATAGCTGAGGCAACATCCAACCTTGGCTTGATAACGGAGAAAGTAAGACAAGTAGAATCGTTTAAAAGACGCTTATATATATGAATCTTTAATACCAGTTTCCTTCAAGGCTTATAATAAATTCCAAAAACAGAGTATAGAAAGAACTCCTTACTCCAAATGCCCATAGAAAATGCAAGCATAAGCCTGGAGAAAATTTCTACAGCACCTCCTAGCGCCAAAATTTGTTCAATATTCTCCAAAACAGAACACAACTTCCAAAGAGACCTCAAGAATCCACAATATGAACAAAGCAAAAAAAAGAAAAAAATTCAACCAAAGAGATCAGAGGAAATTTTGGCAGCACCTCCACCCTTCCCAGAATTTTCGGCCAACCCTAAAACCCTTCCCCAAGTGGGGTTTTTATAGCCAAAAAGGAGGGGAAGAGCCTACCCAACCCTACCTGGGGTGAGTCGACACGAAAGAGACGAGCGAAGGAAGCGACAAGAATCGCAGAGACATGGGAGGGAAAAGCCGGAGCGCGACAGAGGGAGTAGGAGTAGGTGGAAGCTTTTCACAGGGCGGCAGGCGTACGAGGAGGGGACCTCAGGTCGATCTCTCGCGACGAAGAGGGAGGGCTGCTCGGCAAGGGCTTGCGATCGAAGAGCAGAGAAGGGGTCGGCTGGAGCCGCGACCGAGAGGAAGAAGCGCGAATGAGAGGGGGACTTGCGTGCATGAGTTTTAGGGCCCGTTTGGGGTAGCTTATAACTGCGGCGGCGTCACATTTCTACAGATTATTTGAAAACTGCATTTAATTTTTTCTATTACACGCGATCTGTGTTTCTNGGACTTGTCCAACACTTTAGTTTGGATTATATTTTTGAGACTTCGTCTGCATTACTTCAATCAAACAACTTTTTATCCTTTGGGTTTTATATTTGAAATTTTTTTTTTAAGTGGATGCTGCTATTGTCCATCTTTCAGTGGCTATATTTTGGCAGAATTGGTTGCTACTGTTTATTTTTAAGGTTGAGTGTGGATTGCAAGAGGTTTGATTTTGAAAACATCCCATTCTATTAGGGTCCGTTTGGGGCAGCTTATAAGTGCGGCGGTGTTTTGAAAACGTCGCCTATGTGTTTGTTTTGCACGTTTCTACAGATTATTTGAAAACTGCATTTAATTTTTTCTATTACATGCAGATCGTGGGGTTATACCCGCGATCCGCGTTTTCGTGCCTCGTCTTACGCCTCTACCCCTCTCTCACGAACCTTCGCTCTCTGGCTACTCCGCCGCTTCACCTCGCCGTCGTCCACATCGACTCACCGCCGGCCACCCTTCACCTCGCCGTCATCCACCTCGACTCACCGTCGGCCACCCTTCACCGTTGTCCACCTCGACTCTCCGTGGAGTTAGATTCATCTTATCCATCTTCAACTACCCTGATTTCTCGATCTCTACTTGTAATTGGCTTTCTCAGTGCAGAGAAAGGAGAAGGGGATCTATCCCCACCCTTTAACTTTGTTAATTTCTCGATCTCTGTATGGAGATGGAGATGGCATTGAATAAGATCGAGAGAGCTCATCAGATGTACCGGGAATTAAAGCATCGAGATGCTCTTGAGCTTTATACCGAGGCGCCAGGGATGGCGAAGAACAAATCTCAGAAGATCGCGCTGCATAGCAACCGGGTTGTTTGCTATCTTAAACTCCACGACTTCAAGAAGGTTTTCACAGTACTTCTTTTATTTTATTTTTTCTGGTTTTGTAGGTTATCTTGAGTTGTTAATGGAAAAGCGGTTCGTTTTGAACCATTGTTTGGCTTAAATGTTGATTTTTTAAAAAAAAAAGGTAAGGAAAATTTTTGTTTTACATTCTTTAGCTTCAATGGCAGGAAGCTAACTATTGCAATAACATTTTGCAGTTATACATAGCAATCGAAGAATTGCAATTTACAAATCAAGTACTCTCTTTCATCCGATTTTTTAAATTCTCACACAAATATCAAAGTTCATGATGAAACCCAAACACATATTTTTCTTTTTTTTATCAAATTCTCAGTGGTACATGTAAATGTATCAGTTTGTTTGTTCAAAAAATCAGTTGAGTGCTAGTTTTGTAAATAGCAATGTTTTGAAGGTTGTGTATGAAACTATCCCTAATATTTATTAGATGTGTTGGGTGCTTGAGATTCTTGGAGGAATTGATGGAATTTGAGAACATTCTCTGTTGTGTCTTAGAACTTTTCAAAACCTGCATAATAGAAGGGAGAAAAATGTGTTAAAGACTTCAATAATTTTAGTAGAATATTAGTGTAACATTGTTTCACCCCAGAGGAATTGGTGGAACTTTAGTACAAGATACCTATTTTGTGATTAAAAAAAAAAGTGTTGCTAATGGCGCTAACATAGGTCCTTTCACTAGGCAGTTGTAGATTTAATGAATTTTACCACTGCATATTAGACAACATGAAAAGAAGTGTTTTTTTTTTATTTATTTTTTTACTTCTTGTGTTGGAAGTAAAATTAGAGTTTTTCAATGTCTTTTGATCTTTAGCTCACCTAGGATGATGTCAAAGTCATTTTTTGCAGTGCATTTGAGCTACCATCACAATGGTAGAATGATTGTGGTTGATTGGCAAGCATAGTTTAGTCCTCTAATGGTGGGTGGTGTGCTTGCTATCATCTTATACATCACATATGAAATTGTTTTTGTTGATGAGTAGGGTAATTAAGGATGAGGAATTTCTTTTGAGCTCTTTCTTTTGTGAGAAAAATCTATCATCGTATTTAACATCACTTTCTGCATTATTTGTTTCTATTATGATCAATTAATAGTGGAGATTGCACCCTCTAAGGCTAATCTAACCACATCACTTTCTGCATTATTTGTTTCTATTATGATTAACTAATAGTGGAGATTGCACCCTCTAAGGCTAATCTAACATCACTTTCTGCATTATTTGTTTCTATTATGATCAATTATATTTTACTTTTTAGAAGTTAAAATGGTCGTATTCTTTATATGATATGAAAGATTTTGTTGGTGCAAATGAAAAAGTAAAGTTTAGGTGTTAGATACGTACATACATAGCAATTGGGTGATACGTACATACATAGAAATTGGGTGATAGTTATGTAAATGCCCCTTAAGATTTCTGCGAGTACATTATCGACTCTTATGAGTTATATAAATATTTTTTTTTTTTTTGCATTTTCATTTCTTGACATTTGAGAAAATAACATCTGCTACACAGATTATTCATTCAACTAAAAATTTGTTCAAATAAGCTGTTTACAAAACGCACTAACCAAATAGTTAAACAACTTATTCATAACAGGGGCAAAATGGTCAATTTTTCAGAATCAGCTGTTTTCTAGACGCACTAACCAAACAGCCAGACAGCTTATCCGGATCAGCTGGTCATCAGTAGATTATCAGGATAAGCTGCTTATCAGCAGAAGCTGGATAAGCTGCAGCTGCCCCAAACAGACCCTTAGTTTAGGGATTTAGGAATTATAAAATAATAAATTTTTTTCTTTTTTTTATTTAAAAAAATATCAAATTTCGTGTGATTTATTTGTGCGAGACGCCCTAGAAAAATGGGTGTCCTTCCTAGCTAAAATTGACATTCCGGACGCACCGGCGCAGTCTATTTTGTCATTCGGGGTCGTTCGGGCAACCTCGTCGACGAACGAGTCAAAAAATGTGTGAAATTCAGTTTTTATCAAAATTTCGGGTTCGCGGTCGATCATTTCAAAAAAAATCATTTAAGCTTTCGACAAATAACAGCGCAAACGATGTGAATTGTAGTAATCGAACGTGTCGACTGAACGAATCACGAAATTTGTGCGCGCAAATGTGCAAATTGTGCAAAAGGCAACCCTAGGGCTTAATGATCCTATAAGAACTCCTTTTGAGTTCCCTCATGTTAGTTTCAACCTCTTACGTGCTAGAGGTCAAGAATCGCATGCGGAACTTCAAAAACTGTATAGAAGCATTTTGGATTTCTAAAATGAGACGGGTTCCATTTCAAAGTGTCTAAGATAGTCGAAGAAAGAATCCTAAGGCAAGACCCTAAATACTAAGAGGAAACTAAACCTCACTAAAAATGAGGTCAACAAATGTCTCTACATTAGTTCATTCTTCATCAAGATCCAAGTTTTATCATAGTCAATTAAAGTGTCACATGGTTACACTCTATCATCTTGATTTCTTTCAATAATTCGTGATATATTTCTACTGTGAGAGAAACATCTCTTGTTTAGATTATACACCTTTTATGCCCAAATAATAGTTGAATTTTCTCATTACTTTGATTTCAATTTTTTAAGCAAGTTTTTTTTCTGAGAGTATCTTTCTCCTAACTGTCATCCCCCTAAAACTATTATATCATCAACATATACAATGAAGATTGAAACTTTACAATAAGAAAAGTATTTTGTAAAGACGGTGTGGTCTCTTTGGTAATGTTTAAATCCAATTCACACCATAGTTTTAGTAAATCAATCAAATCAATATTTGGATGATTGTTTTAGGCCATAAAAACTCCTTTTCAATTTGCATATTTGATTTTTCTTAAATGAGCTATCAAATCCCAGAGATAAATTCATATATATATATTTTTTCATTAATGCCTCTATATAAGAAAACATTTTTCACATCATATTATAATATAACCTACCCATAATTTGCTACTAATTATATAAAAATATGAATGATATTTAATTTTGCAACATGAACAGATATATTATGATGGTCAGTTTCATATGATTGAGTATAATCTTTTTGCTACGACTTTTGTTTTGTACATTTTTAGGCTCTCATCGGCTTTGTGTTTGATAGTGACCATCCATTAACATCGTACTATCTTCTTTCCTTTTGTTAGTCAACAATATCTTATGTATGATTTTTCCTAAGGCTCTAATTTGTTTTCTCATGGCACATTTCTAATTACTGTTATCAAGTATCTCAAATGAAAAATTTGTCGAATATAAATGGAGTTAACATGGTTGTTGGTTAGAGAGACCATGAGAAAGAGAAAATTTATAAAAGGAGCTATCTTAAGAAATAAAATATAAATGAGTAGCGGTGGCCTGATTAGTGTTACCAAGTAGTGGTTTTGAATCTTGGACTTGTTAGAAATCTTGGTTGGAATTATTCTTTCTTGTATAGACCTCAAGGGATATATTTAATACAAGGCTTGCATTTATTAGATTTCAGGCTTCGGGTATGTTAAGATGAAAAAATATGATCAAATTTATCATTTATATCACATTCAAATTAGACGTCAATAAATGTTTAACCGCCAAATATTTAGATCCATTCAACATTGTCAATTAAACTATAATTTATTAAAATTACCTTTTAAGACTCCGTGATATTCTCTTATAACACAAAACACAAATATGTTTCTCCATTTTAACCATCCAGCTAAGTATAGAATTTATATCCCCAAAAGGTAAAAGTAAGTGATCTCACACAGATCAAGATCTTGGACCATTGAATCAATTTCTTTGCGGCCCTAAACTTGCAATTTGTGTGCTTTTCTATAGTGTATGGAATCTTAAAATTCCTAGAACAGTTAATTGGAGATCAAGCAGGTTAAAATTTGACCTAAAAGGCCATTTGTCGTAGCCTTGCCTGACATCAAGTGATAAGTGAAGAATTATATACATAATGCTTAATTTTTTTCCATGTTAAAAACTACTTTTGTGCCAGCAAAAAGAATCACCTCTAACTTAGACAACCTCCATATGCAAACAAACCATGAGAGTCTCGAGAGAGCGGCATAAGCAAGAGTTAAACCTGTTTTTTTAAGCAAAGATTTAAATTGTAAAGAAAAGATTATGTTTAAATACTCTTTTTATAGAAGATATACTCCACTATGTGGAAATTTAAATAATAAATATCTACTTATCAACTCTTAATGTTAAGAGGAAATAATTACTAGACATGATTTTGTATTTGAAAAGAAGACCATCAAGTAGCTTGGAATTGATCTAATTCTTATAAACTAGCAAGGAAAAACCCTTGGACTTTGTACCTCACTAAGTTCATGTTCCAACTGTTGCTCCATAGAATTCTTTAAAGGAACCTATAAGCTTTCTTATCTTGAGTAAATGTTGCTCCCATATTATCTCAAATATAATTAATTAATTATAAAAACAGCCATGTTAGAATAAATAAATATGATTCATCTCAAAGAGTACTCAAGCAAGGTGACAAGATTAAATTCCCATATTCAGAACATCCAATTAAAATACATCATCAAACTATCAAGCTTATCCCAAATATTTGGAGTCAACTTCATGAATCTTCATTTTCCATTCATTTGGTTGAAGACAGTTTTCACAAGACATTTTGCACAAATTATATCCAAATAACTAGGGCTGCTCATTCCCATCATCCATTCTAATTTTATTTGCTTGCCTGATGATGCATTTTCTACTTTTCATTATATATATTCAAATCATTCAAGTTTTTTGTCAGTCGTTTTATCCTCAAAAGATATCACTCCCAACATTTCTTTTAATATAATTATTCCTTAATTTATTCTTTCTAATTTTGATCATTATAACCTCCCCAGACAATTTTGATGTTCACATTGCTAGCTTTATAACCATTCAATAAAGCTAGGGGTGTGCAAACCAAATTTGATCATTATAACCTTTGTTATTCTCCTGTAAAAATCATGTAAGTTAAGCTAGGCCTGTCCTCGATAGTTCCTTTGATTATGCCTTCCCAAACTCTACCAATGTGCGTCATTATTGCGCTCACCCAACAATTATGACCTCGGGCTCTGTCTTTGCCATTATTGTGCATCATTTTTTACCTCACTGCCCACTGTTATTCATAATCAACATTGCTCGCAAGTTGATCACAAAAATCCCTAGATTTGAGCTTCTTGATCACGTGACCTAGGAGACAACATTTGCTTATTATCACTAACTTACAAAAATGATTTCTCTCTTTTACCTCTATTGCACTCATCACTTCATTAGAAATTTCTTACAGCTGATTTCTATCACGAACCATTAAGGCATTTGGCTTCTAAATCTCGCAAGATCTGTCTAACTATGCAATCTTGTCAAGCTCTCCAATGCGATTTGTATGGCTTTTATCGTTACTATGCCAACTTCTCTATCGACGTTCTTAACAATAATTTTCATCAACACTCTTATCAACTTCTTTATCGACAGGCTTACCTTTCTCAATGATTTCTAGTAGGAGCCCAGCGGAACGATGAGAAAGATGGGAGTTTCGGTGGTCACTGAAAGTCGCGATCGCCTACGTCCTAAGAGCGAAGAGGAAGAATGGCGAACAGGCTTACCTTCCTCAATGATTTCTGGTAGGAGCTGAGCGGAAGGATGAGAAAGATGGGAGATTCGCCGGTCTCTGTAAGTCGTGATTGGCGGAGAAGAGAGAGTTGGGTGAAACCGGGATGGGGAAGGACGCAGGCGAGGGTTTCGGGCTGAGAGGAAAGCAACGTCGTGACTTCAACTATAATTTTAATTTTTGTGTTTCTTGAACATTTTTTTTGTAATAACTATTGTTTTAAAACCTCAATGTAAAAAAATCTCCCTTTTTATTTCTACTTTTTATGTTTATTTCATTTCATTTGAAATAAAATATAATTATTTTTAAAAATATTTAAAATAATTATTGTGTATTTTCAAAACATATTGATTCTATTTTAAAAATAATAAATAAAAACAGATAAAAAAAACATATTAAATGAATATATTTATAATATAAAAAGAAAAATCAAAATTTAACGGATTAGATTCAGATTTAATAAAAGTAGGTGGATTTAACAGATTTACTAAAGCAACTAATACTATTCTCCTTGCAGAACACCCTCTTAGCACGCAATGTGTAAAAGAATGAAAAACTCTAATTCAACATTTTACATGTCATGTTGGTGAAAAATTATTATATTAGGACTCCGCATATAGAGTTATTTGCGAAGTCTAATTTTAAGTTGATACGTGGAGAGCAGGGGCCCACCTGCATAAAAATGAAAATAATATTGAAAACGTTCAGTCCAGCCCGACCAAATATTTTCTCGTGTTATTCTAAATATTTTTTGCGTTATTCATGTGTTATTGGTGTGTTATTGAGGTGTTATTCATATCATGGAATATTTTCGCGTTTTTAATATGTTATTGGTGTGTTTTTCATGAATAACACCTAAATAACACGTGAATAACACGAAAAATATTCAGAATAACGTAAAGAAAATATTCTTATAACACGGTCGAGCCGAGTCGCATGATTTTAATGTGTTATTGGTGTGGTATTGTTGTGTTATTCAAGTAATATTTTGGGTGTTATTCATGTGTTATTGATATTATTGTTTAAAGAATAATAATATTTTAAAATCAACTCAGTAACACATGAATAACGCGGAAAATACTCGAAATAACATGAAAGGAATATTCTTATAACACGATCGGGTCGGGTCGCGCGTTTTCTTTTTTTTCTTTTTTTTTAGGTGAAGTCCGGTTTTCCAAATGTCAGTTTGAGATTGAACTCAACAAACAGCTCTGCATGCAGAGTCCTGATGTAATAATTTTTTCATATTGGTCGCTTAACATTTTACATGTCATACTAGTATTAATAGTTTCATTGTTACAAAAGAGATATATAAGCACACTTTTTTCCTTTAATCAAAGGATTGTGCGGTGCAAGCAAGTATTATTTAATTTAAGAATGATTTAATAAATTTTTCAAATTTGATTTTAGTAAATGATTAAATGATTAAATGCTTAAATGCATAAAACTGTTTAGTATAACAGATATAAATACAATTAACAAATTATTATAGGATATAATTTTAATAGTTAAATGTTAATTTAATATTATATAGTATCTA
>JXCR01122845.1:50980-62807 GCA_002079205.1 Phalaenopsis hybrid cultivar | reverse complement strand
TTAGAGGCGAAATAACGGTGTGGAAATAGAATAAAGTGGGTCAATAATTCATTGTTAATACGGCTATAGAAGAGCCCTTTTTATTCGTATTTTTTCTCCTATTTTACTTGAATGTTTTTTTTTTATAATTACAGGAATAAGAAAATAATTATAAAAATTATTCTTAATATGATTAATGTTTTAATTTATTATATAGATTTTATATATTATTTGTATTATAATTTGAAATTTAACAAAGTGGTAATCGGTGGGCCGACTTGTATAAACTCCGCTGATTAAGGCGACCGGTGGAGTGATGTTGTGCTTCAGAAATAAGAGTCGGTCGTTCGAGGGCTCGGTTGTATGGTGATCTCGCTCACCTCGAGTTGGTCAGCCAGCTCGAGTCTTATAGGACATGTTTTGCGTGCCTAGTATGTTCGTCGCCTCGACCGGATCTCCCCATTCTGCAAGATCTTGGGCGGATATTATCACTGCTTATGCAAGATATTTAATGAGACTCGTTGTCGAGATGATTTGCACATCGCTCGCGGCAGATATTGAGACCATCAAACGGGGGAATAATCTCCAAAGTTTGGATCTATCTTCGGCTCAAAGCATGATTTTTCATAATCGGCGTTGAATCACAGGTTAATTGCTAACGTCGAATGAAAGCTCTTTTATCTATCATTCGCTCTTTTTGATAATCATGCCGCTANTATGTCTATTGATTATTAATCAGTAATCACTTAAATTAATTAAAGTTAACTTAAACAAATTATATTAAATCCATAAACGCATTTTTCCCTCCCCTTCTCCCGGTTTAGCCAGAAACCATCGCCTCCGCCCTACCTTCCGCTTCCTCTTCCCTTGCTCGAAACCATCGCGGTACAGTCGCTACCGAAGCTAGCTGGGAAGGCAACGATGAGATCACCGCGTTAAAAGATCTCCGAAACTTCCATATCTCGTACTCTCCTGCTCGACTAACCCTCGTCTTTCTCTTCCTTCCTCCCACCACCCTTCGCTCGCTTCAGCTCCTCTAGATCTCGTAAATAAACCTCCAACGGATTTATTAAATACGGGATTTAAGGCAAAGCGGAGTGAAACTGGATTTAAGACCCTGGAGAAGTTGTCATTTTTGCTGATTGACAGTATTTATGTTATATCGTGCTCAAATTCTGCTACCAAACAGCTTAGGGTTTTGATCGGTGATGGCGGAAGTTATTATTGGTCCTTGGAAAGAAAGTAAGGCTGCTAAGCTTTTCTTTGGCGTAGTTGGGATCATGGGCACTCTTCTCGTCTATGGCGTTTTGCAGGTTCATTCATAATAATATTTTTTTGGGCTTCTTATATTTTTTGATTTATTGTCGCAGTTTTCTCTCTAGTTTGTGGTCTTGAACTTCAATTAGAAATTCTCCGAAAAGCATATTCATGCACAATGGACCTGTCAATGCATGGCTATTTTTAATTTATAATTAAATCAGAATGATATTAATATTTATAGTATCAATGAACTTCGTTAGTTGTTAAAATGGCACACATCCACAAAAACTAAGTTTGGATTTCAACATTATCTGAATTGCTAACGGATTTCGTGCAGGAGAAGATCATGAGGGTTCCCTATGGAGAAGAGAAAGAATACTTCAGATTTTCCTTGTTTCTTGTTTTGTGCAATCGTATTATAACTTCAGCAGTTTCGGGAGGTGTCTTACTGGTAAAATTGTCATGCTGATTTTCATATCATGTTTAGTAGTTTTAATTGTTACTGATTAGTACTGCTCCTCAGATCAGTGAAAAGACCTTGATTCCTGCTGCCCCCATGCATAAATATTGTGCAGTATCGTTATCCAACATACTTACAACAACCTGCCAATACGAGGTCAGTTTCCAATGTTTTCATGAAGTTTGTTTTTTACATCCCAGTAACTCTTTTCTTGCAGCGGCAGAGAAATATTTTTTTTTATTTTTTGGCATACTTTGAAAAAAAAGCGGATATTTGTTTTCAGGCACTAAAGTATGTTAGTTTTCCTGTTCAGACACTTGCTAAAAGTGCAAAAATGATACCTGTAATGGTAAGTCTGTACATTTTTGTTTATTACAGAATTGTTCTGTTTTTTTACGTTTTAAATGTATTTTGGGTGCTTTTGGAGAAGTTTTCATGGCTTATTCCTTAACACATGGCCCATGAAGATTTTCTTAACCATCAATTGTGTTTATATACTATATATTTTCTAAGTATCTAATAATGTTATTATGATATCAGTGAGGCTTGCTGCAGAAGAAAACATATTTCCTCTAGTTTCTGGCACAAACATTCGAGTCAAACAGTATTCTGGAAGCATAAAAATTTTTATTTGATCAGAAAGACTTCATTTGGCTTGTTTACCTTAGCTTGTTGTCACTTATCACAAAATTGTGTAATGAAAAGTACTAGCAAAATACTATTTATAGTCCCCGTTATCTCAAGGGTGAAAGGGCTCTATTTTCTTTGAAATTGGAATTTATTACTGCAGTGTTCAACAATTTGTTTCATGGATTGAAACTTTAAGAAGATTTTCTACTTTCTTATAAGAAAATAAACGAAGTAAACTTGGTGATCTTTCAACAATGGGGATGGAGTTATCTGTTTGTTCCTTTCTTGTTGTAATCGGGCTTTTTAAATTGTGATGGTATAGATCCATTGGTGAGAAAATTTTTCTTTATTTTTAAATGTTGCATTACATAGGGGAAAAGCGCATTTGAATGCACCCTTTAATAATTAAAATCAGCTTAATTCAGGACAAATAACGATAAATAAAACAAAATGAAAATGTTGAAGGGTCAAATGTGAGGATCACCTCCTATCAAGTACCCAAGTGTTTGAAAATTCATTGAAGGAAAGGTACTGTTTGTTATCTTTTTTCTTAAGTATAAATTTATTATTTTTTCTACAATTTATATGAAGTTCATTTGTTCACTATATTATGATATTTCTAGACTAAATCTAATTTATGCAAGAAGCTTTTACAACTCTTTATTTTTTTTTATTTAGGTTTGGAGCACAATCATTATGCGGAAGAAATATAATGGAAAGGACTATTTCTTTGCTTTCCTTGTGACCTTGGGTTGCTTTGTATTTATTTTATATCCGGTAAGTAATGTTCTTGGTGCATTTAATTTTGATTGAATTTTTGATAAATTCTCTACACTGCTCACAAATCTGATCAATATTTGATATTATTGTGTTTATGATTATTTGTGGGTAAATAAATTTTAAGTTCTCCAAATGAGTATGATTTTTCTTTTGATTTGGTTTCCAGTTCTTTCAAATGTATTGGCATCCTCACATGTAAAGCTAATTATGTTATAGGCCAATACATTCAAAGCTATGATGTTCTCCATGTTTTATTTTTGTTAGAATAGATGTGGTAAGTTAACAGCCTTTCCTTTATTGGGGACTAGAATTATGAGTGTTGTTACATGTTGAAAACCATGTCAGTTCGGTTGTTACGGATGATCATCTATAACTCAAACCATTTATGCACATATGCTTTAGAGTCACATATTTTGGAATGTTATTCTTATCTTGAAACAACTTGTTTTTTTGAAAGGCCATTCTAGTTTTTCACTTCAATTTTATGCATTTTCTCTTTAAGGATGCTCTCTTGGGAATTTAGGAGCACTTACAACATTTTTACTTGGAAATATGGAGGACATTATAGATAGAGGTATTAAGTTTATTAGATGCAACCTTTGGTCCATATATCTTTTCGAGATATGTTTCCTAGATGTCTTGCTTCAATGTCTATTTGTGGAATATTTAACGAGACAAATATTTTAGGAATTCAAGTCATGTTTCTAGGCAATGTTTATAAGAGATCACTTAGGGTGCGTTTGGGGCGGCTTTTCTATAGCTTATGTGTTTTCAAAATGCAGGGAGGCCGTTTGTTTCTTGCGTTTGGAGTGTGTTTGGCCAAACATGATTTTGAGTTAATACATAGACGTGGACCGCAGCCTCATCCCTGCGGGTCAGCGTCTCGATCTATTTTTTACTTACATACCCCCCACACTCGCCCTCTCCCCTGCCTCTCGTGCCCTAGGTCTCGATCGTCTTCCCTGTTCTCGTCGCCCTCTCCCTTGCGTCTCTGGCCCTAGGTTTCGATTGGTCTTCTCGTTCTCTTCTCTGCGATCCAACGTCTTTGTACTCTGTAAGTATTTGACAATTTTACTTTGTTGTGATCCGTAACATTGGAGCATTGCATATGAATGCCTCTTCTGGTTTATGGTAAAGTGTTTTCCGTGCGAAGTAAGATGTTGCATATGCTTTGTATTCGTTTGAGGTTCTGTGGAGCATCTTTTGAGATGGTTTTCATTTTTTGATGTTCGAATGCAGATCTGAAATTTTGATTTTGGAGAAATGAGGATGTTTGTATGAGATGGTTTTTCGTTTTTTGATGTTCGTTTTTTTGACGTTCGCGGTTGCTAAAATTTATGAGATTGTCCTTTTTTTAAATTGCCATTAGTTTTGAGTTTGGTAATTTTTGCGATTGACATATCTGTGACATTTTGGAGAAATGAGGATCGAGGATTTTTTTCTGGTTGCCATTAATTCCTACGATTGGCATTCATTTTTGTGATTGGCATAGTTTGGTCATTTTGGAGAAATGAGGATGTAGTCATTGCAATTTTTTTGCAAACAACATAACAGCTGCGTACCAGAATGGTCATTTCTCCAGAAAAAGCTGCAAATCAGTTGTTTTTCAAATGCACAAACCAAACAACTAAACAACTTATTCAGAACATGGGTAAAATGGTGATTTATCCAGAATCAGCTATTTTCCAAGCACAGACTAAACAACCATCCAACTTATCATGATAAGCTGATGATCGACAGATTATCTGGATAAGCTGCTTATCTAGATAAGATGGATAAGCTGCAGCTACCTTAAACAGACCTTTAGTTACAAACTTTTGAGTAGCCTTGTGGAAACTTGTTAGGAGACTTGTGATTGGCTTCCAAATTTTGTTAGTCTACCCTCTTTGTTAGACATGGAAAACCTTGTAAATGGAGGTCTGAACCTTTGAGTTTTTCCACCAACATCCTTTTATGGTGGATCTCTTGTTGATGTGTTACCGAATGTTATGCCCTTGTTCTCTCTATTTAGCATCGTATTTTGGGAGTCTCTTCTTGTATATATCGAGTCTTGACTTGAAGCAATTTTTTAAAAAGCCACTTTTTGTCATCATTTTGAGGCTATATCTTTTTACTTTAAGGATAACAGGTTAATAGATTTTTTGGTGACAAGGGGTGATCAACCAATCGGCGTTGGTTGGCAATGGTGGCGGCGGCGAGGTGTCGATGTTGGTTAATGCAGGTGGTCGGGATATCATTTTTTTGAAAAAAAAAACACCTTATAGTTATTATTAATATCTTACAAAATAACTTGATTTATTCTCAAGAATAAAAATAAAAATAGTTACAAAATACTTACCGAATAAAGACTAATGCCAAATAGACCCTTAGAAATTGATTTTTTATTGCAATGCACATGTGAATGCACATATTAAGATGATTTTTCATGATTTCGAGATCAATTGGGAGTCAATAAGGTCAAAACTAGGACATACTTCTTTGTCAGACCAATCTGGTTGACGCTATGTATATGAGTTCAGATTTTGGTGTTTTAGGTCCCTGATAGATGATTTAAGTGGTTTTTCCATGATAAATGAGCACCATGTTCATTGTTTTGTATGAGCTTATTAAAACTTGTATTTTTTTTTTTTAAGTCCAAGGGACATTGACATGTTTACATAGCATGTTTTTGATATATTAATAACCTTATTAATAAATTGACATAAATGTTTGTGTCATGTGTGTGTGTATATACATACATACATAAATATGTATTGATGCCATTGTTTCTTCCTTAGGAAATAACTGATTTCTATTTTCTTTAATGAAGGGGTTGATAACCAACAAGCCACCTAAAGGCTGAATTTTTCCTTGATTAGGGAAGAAATAATCTATGTTGGCGGTATTTGAGGGACATAATAACTAACGGGCCACACAAAAACTGATTTCAAGGAGAAATTGTAGTTGGTGGGTGGCCAATGGTCCCATGGAAGCTGCAATAGCAATGGGAGAGCATCCTTTGGCCTTCAACTTGATGACATGGCAATGTACTTCCCATGAATTGTTGACTTTGAGCTTACTATTAGGTGTACAAAATTCACTCAACATTTCAACTCAACTCAAACTAGACTAAAGAAATTTGGATACAGGGGTGATCTAATTAATTATCAAGTCGGGTTTGGGTCAAATATAAAATGTATAATTTATTTGATTGAGATTGGATTGATCCGTCAACCAAACATTAACCCGTTAACTCGATATTGACATGAATAGTTCTTATACACGTAATAAATGGATTGTATAGGTTGGGCTCGAGTTTATCAGTTTGAAGGCGGGTTGGGTTCTGATTAGACTTTCAAACCTGTTTAATATTCAGGAATTGTGACTTAAATTAAAAGTTTGTATGAATCCTCTTTCTGGATTTATTGACTTTGGGAAAATTATCTGTCTATAAATTAGGAAATTCTATTTATGGGCTCAAATAATTAACTTTAGCCTGGTTTGAAAATTCACAAAAGGTGTTAGTCAATAGGGGTTCAAGCATGCTCACTCTGATCTCACATTCTTCTTTAAGTACTAGTATGGTAAGTCTATCATGCTAATTATGTATATTGATGACTTCATTGCTAAGGAAGATTGTGACCTAAAGTTAAGTTCCNGGGGTTGATAACCAACGAGCCACCTAAAGGCTGAATTTTTCCTTGATTAGGGAAGAAATAATCTATGTTGGCAGTATTTGAGGGACATAATAACTAACGGGCCACACAAAAACTGATTTCAAGGAGAAATTGTAGTTGGCGGGTGGCCAATGGTCCCATGGAAGCAGCAATAGCAATGGGAGAGCATCCTTTGGCCTTCAACTTGATGACATGGCAATGCACTTCCCATGAATTGTTGACTTTGAGCTTACTATTAGGTGTACAAAATTCACTCAACGTTTCAACTCAACTCAACTCAAACTAGACTAAAGAAATTTGGATACGGGGGTGATCTAATTAATTATCAAGTCGGGTTTGGGTCAAATATAAAATGTATAATTTATTTGATTGAAATTGGGTTGATCCGTCAACCGAAAATTGACCCGTTAACTCGATATTGACATGAATAGTTCTTATACACGTAATAAATGGATTTTATAGGTTGGGCTCAAGTTTATCAGTTTGAAGGCGGGTTGGGTTCTGATTAGACTTTCGAACCTGTTTAATATTCAGGAATTGTGGCTTAAATTAAAAGTTTGTATGAATCCTCATTCTGGATTTAGTGACTTTGGGAAAATTATCCGTCTATAAATTAGGAAATTCTATTTATGGGCTCAAATAATTAACTTTAGCCTGGTTTGAAAATTCACAAAAGGTGTTAGTCAATAGGGGTTCAAGCATGCTCACTCTGATCTCACATTCTTCTTTAAGTACTAGTATGGTAAGTCTATCATGCTAATTATGTATATTGATGACATCATTGCTAAGGAAGATTGTGACCTTGAGTTAAGTTCTTTAAAAGGAAAATTTTCAATCAAACACTTTGGGCATCTCATGTATTTTCTTGAAATGAAAATCTCTAAAAAGTAATACAAGCTCATCATCTTTTAAATAAAGCATCTTTTATGATTTATTTTTAAAGAAACTAGCTTAACTATATGCAAATTGGTTGACACTCCACCTGATCCTAACATTAAATTGCATCTTATTAACATCATTTCTCCAATTAACAAATGAAAATATCAAGGTTAGGTTGAGAAACTCTTTTATTTGTCTCATACCAAACTTGACATGGTTTTTGCTTTTAGTTTTATAAGTTGATTCATGCATGCTCTCTGAGAAGAGCATATGAATGCTATCATTAGGCAACATTTACTAGGAGTGTAGTAATGTACGTGAGAAGACACACAATGGAGTGTGCTAACAAGGTGGGGAGATAATAGAACAAGTACATGAGGGGAGAGGCACAAGTGATTTGAGATCGCATGATGCTGAGAGTGTATTAGAGGACAACAAAGAGCTTTATTAGCAAGAATGCAGCACATCCATTGCATAAAGTGTTTTAATAGGGTTCTGAGGAGATTGTGTGAGTTAATCACGGAGTGGGGGTGCGAGAGGTGGGTTGGCATGGTGTAGTGTTGTGGAGTCGCAAGGGATGTGGACTAGGACTTATGGAGCTAAAAAAAATTGATATGTGGTTACAAGCATGTTTATTTTTATTTATTATTATTATTATTTTTGTTGTTGCAAGTTCTGAAGGACTTGAAATTAAGATAATGTTGATCTATTGTAATAACACTATTATTTATTGTTCTTATGCATGGAGATGTGCATCTTTATCATATAGGAATGCCTGGTAAGAATATCTTAATATAACTCTAAGGGAACCATGCCTCACACCATCTCATTGATGTATGTTGCGGTGATCATGAATCCAATTCACATTGATGCCCAAATGGTTTGTCTTACCTTATGAGAAATTCGCTTCGATGGACAGAGATATGATTATTATGTGGTTAATAAAATTAAGGATATTTTAAAGCTTTCGTATAATCAAATTCTTTTGAGTACTTTTATAAGATTGCGCTATGTGCTTCGTGCTGCACTTGGATGTATCATTAATTTTAGGCTTTTTTGGGGGTTTTGGCCTCGCTCAAATACATAAAACTTTAGTTCGATCTGGAAGTCACAATTGTCAATGTGCTCTTTGGTTTTTATACANGGTTAGGTTGAGAAACTCATTTATTTGTCTCATACCAAACTTGACATAGTTTTTGCTTTTAGTTTTATAAGTTGATTCATGCATGCTCTCTCTGAAGAGCATATGAATGCTATCATCAGGCACCATTTACTAGGAGAGTAGTAATGTAAGTGAGAAGACGCACAATGGAGTGTGCTAACAAGGTGGGGAGATAATAGAACAAGTACATGAGGGGAGAGGCACAAGTGATTTGAGGTCGCATGATGCTGAGAGTGTATTAGAGGACAACGAAGAGCTTTATTAGCAAAAATGCAGTACATCCAATGTGCTCTTTGGTTGTCATACCTTCACTTTATTTGGCATCAACTATGGATGATGTACCAACATATTTACTTGGAGTGGCCACAGTTCTCATTCTTCTTATAATATTTTTGCACGNCAACTATGGATGATGTACCAACATATTTACTTGGAGTGGCCACAGTTCTCATTTTTCTTATTATATTTTTGCACGACTGTGAAAATCCTCCTGTAATTTGCTACTTAGGTGAGGCTGACGCCCAAAGTTTTAAAGAAGTCTTGAATCTCCAATTTGACTTGCAAGTTCTTTAGAAGTTTGATAACGAGCTTCTCAGGCACCTTACTTTTATGGAGTGACTCTTCCGTTGTCACAAACAAATGTTGAAACTCCACTGTATAAACTTGCGTAGAGTACTGCTTCCCTTTGTATGATAGATTTCATTTGGCTGCTTGTCATTGTCAATACAGGGGCATATAATACTTCTTTAGGTTAGATACTGCCAGGCAACAAAACTCTTCAAATACCCATTCCACCTAGCAAGGGCACGGTTAGTCAATTTCAATTGTGTAAACTCTGTGCTTTAATGATGTCATACTCGTAGATATTGAATTACATCCCTAATTATGTGAGCCGTGCAACTTGGAAATATCGATCTTGGACTTTGTTTTAAAGGTTTTTAGCTGGGAGTGGAACCTAGCTTTTTTTTAACTTCATGACCAACACTTGCTATCTTCACCTCTTTGGCATCTCCATTTCCAGTAAAGTTGATGCTAGTTGGGACTTTGAACTACCTGAAGTTGAATCTTCCATATTATAGGTAACATGGGCTTTTACCGCGAGAATGTTGGGTGGAGCACCCCGTTGCCCTCACATCACATTTTTTTCAAACTTTCTATAAATAAGGATGTCCTTCTGGATTTTATCTATTACCTGGCAACATATGATTCCTAATTCACTTATTGGGATGTAGTAGACATTTGTTCCATGATTTCATTTATAAATAAACATATGATTATCTGAATTTCATGTATTAGGATCTGATAGTGTTTTTATTTTTTCCTAAGGATATTGTCTTTATTTTATGAAACCTTATATATATAAATTAAATGTAGTAGTACTTGTATTAGGCCGTATTATATTGATTAATGAAAGAATCTATCACCCTTTTTTGGCTCTCAACTCTCTCCTCANCATCAAGACTGCATCTTTGATGTTTTGTTGCTATCCACGGTAAGCCCAATCTAATTGTTATTTTATAAAAAATTATCTTAAGTCTCCATTATTTCTTTTGTTAGATAGTGCTCCAATGTGCCTATGCATGGCTATGTTCAAACAATTCTGATCTACAATTTGAATAACGATAACATCCCAATAGCTCATTTGGTTGCATGAAGGTAGAAGCTGTATTTCAAAAAACAATTTTCATGATGGAGCTGGATGCTGATAACAATTTCAAATTCTACAAACCTCAATAAAACGCCTTAAAAAATAAAGTTTTCATTTTGACATTTAAAATGAGAGGAATTGCAGAAGTACATATTTGTGACATATTTTCTATTTACAAGTAACCAAATGAGCCCTAAATGAAAATTAAACTTAGGCCCGTTTTGTTTGTTAGTGGATTGAAAACATATTTTAGAAAACAATACTATTCGTTAAATTTGGTGAAAATTAATATATGCNATCAAGACTGCATCTTTGATGTTTTGTTGCTATCCACGGTAAGCCCAATCTAATTGTTATTTTATAAAAAAACTATCTTAAGTCTCCATTATTTCTTTTGTTAGATAGTGCTCCAATGTGCCTATGCATGGCTATTTTCAAACAATTCTGATCTACAATTTGAATAACTATAACATCCCAATAGCTCATTTGGTTGCATGAAGGTAGAAGCTGTATTTCAAAAAACAATTTTCATGATGGAGTTAGATGCTGATAAGAATTTCAAATTCTACAAACCTCAATAAAACGCCTTAAAAAATAAAGTTTTCCTTTTGACATTTAAAATGAGAGAAATTGCAGAAGTACATATTTGTGACATATTTTCTATTTACAAGTAACCAAATGAGCCCTAAATGAAAATTAAACTTAGGCCCGTTTTGTTTGTTAGTGGATTGAAAACATATTTTAGAAAACAATACCATTCGTTAGATTTGGTCAAAATTAATGTATGAAATTCTCACCTTCTAAGCTTGTGCAGGTAGCAACTGCTAGCCAATTCTTCATTTCCTATACTATTCGAACATTTGGGGCTCTCACATTTGCTACCATAATGACCACAAGACAGGTTCATCTTTGTATTTATTTTTTTGTTTTTTATTTGCTATTATTTTAAAATTATGTTTATTCTGTGCAGTTTTTATATTTCTATTAAAAAAATGGAGTTAATTTGTTTTTAGAAACACTTAAAAAAATCTAAAAGTTATTTTGAGTATTTTAGTAACAATGTTACAACAGATCACACATTTTATTTCAAATAAAAATAAAAATAAAAATAANTTAATTTGTTTTTAGAAACACTTAAAAAAATCTAAAAGTTATTTTGAGTATTTTAGTAACAATGTTACAACATATCACATATTTTATTTCAAATAAAAATAAAAATAAAAATAAAATAAATAAATAGAGCAAAAATCAAAAGTGATCCCATACCCCTCTTAACTCTCTGACTCTAAATATTTTTCTTNTCCTATACTATTCGAACATTTGGGGCTCTCACATTTGCTACCATAATGACCACAAGACAGGTTCATCTTTGT
>JXCR01122845.1:22955-48024 GCA_002079205.1 Phalaenopsis hybrid cultivar | reverse complement strand
CTCTCTCTCTCTCTCTCTCTCTCTCTCTCTCTCTCTCTCTCTCTCTCTCTCTCTCTCTGCGCGCGCGCGTGTGTGTGTCCACTTGTACTTTCATCTATTTATAATTTTTTCTTTGTCCGATATATCTCTCTTTATTCAAATCTATTTAGGCATGTTATACACACAAATAAATAATTATATAAGTGCTCATCTCTTATACTTGCACTTAGAATGCATGCACCTAACTCATAGGCAACTATCAACTCACACTATTTTTTTTCTTTTTTGCTCAAGTATTCTAGATATATAAGCAAAGAGATACTAATATTCAACATGTATGTACATTATTTAATATATTTTAATATATTTTTTATATATTTTAATAATTGATAGATATGTATGACCAAAATGTATGGTTTATAGGATGAATTAATTTGCAAAGTTCAACTACCTAAAAAAGTATATAAGGTAATTTCAATGTAATGTACATCACATCATCTAAGGGTTTGTTTGAGACAACTGTATCGGTTTAAACAAACAATTATGAAGCTGCTACAAAAGAAGCTTCAAAAAGATAAGTGACTGTTACAAATTTATTTTAATTTCAAAAAGTTAGACACAACATTTTGGTAGCCACTGTACTTAACAGTTCATGCTGAAAAAAAAAAAATTTATTACAAAAGTTTATAGAAAACAGTAAGAAAATATTTTCCCAAACAGAATTGTGGTGGTGTTCTGAAAAACAAAAAAGCCAGAAAGCTGTCTTAAACGAATCTTAAAAGCTTTCTTTATCATGTAGTAATTTTAATGAGAGTCTATATTCTTAAACGTATAAAATGCAAAATAATATAAAATACTAGATACAAATTAATGTACTTTACATATGTAAAATCAGAATAAGTTTTTCCACGATATATCAAAAGTTATGAAATATAAACTTTCATCAAAATTTATATAAAATTAATTCGAATAAAATTATACTAAACAATTGACAAACAAGTAATAAAATTAAAATATGAACTAGGATATATAATAATAACCCTACCATAATATAACTTATAAAATTGGCTCTAAACTCTCAAACTTCTCTTTCTACCCCCTCTATTTCTCCTCCTCCCCCTCTAGAGGCTCACTTTAAAATGCATGGGGGAAAGAATGACTTGAAACATTTTTGTGATGGTACTAAATTATGTTATAGTTAAAATATCATTGTTTCCATAATTAAAAAACTTCAATTCTAAATCTAATTTTATATAATTCTTTATAGCGTGAAATATAGAATTTTAAAAATTAATAAATAATATATAATGTATAGAACATACTTATAAAAATAAGCTGCAAAACTGACATTAAATGTCTTAGAGACCTCACTTTACAAGGACGTGTTAATTTACCACAAAATTCTTTTTCATTTACTTATCTAACGCCATGACTTGGATATTTATTTTTATAGCACTTTGGTATTATATAAATCTATGCATGAAAAAGCACATTTCACTTTTAANTGTGGGAGAGATTTTCATTAAATGCCCTAAAAAAATAAAAAAAATAAAAATAAAACCAGTACATTTACTAAAATTCCAACTGCTATTTCCTCTACAGTAAATATTAGAAATTTATAAAGGTAATTGATATATAATGAGTGAGAGTACCACGGTCTCACTGTNTTACCCCTTTGACAATATTTTTAAGGAATGAATACAAAATGTGAATTTATAATACTGACCTCTATTAATTGAAATAAGACTAATGATAATGATAATGGTAATGATGATATACTATTTTCTTATGTTCACTGTTTAAATATATATTATTGTATTTCATATATGTTATAAAATTGATATGATGAATAATAAAATAAACAAAAAAGGAACACATATTATAGGTGGAAAACTTGGCACAGGAAAAATCATGCGCAAATGAGGAGAATTCACTATATCAAAAGAAAAACTAATAAATAGATTGTTGGCTTACATAAGATCGAACTAAGGAATTAGGATTGTAATCAAACCGAGTCGAGTCAAGTGTCTCATGTTTTAGACTTGGCTTGGTTGAATAATAAGTTGTTTTTATTCAGTTCAAGCTTGATATGGGCTTTCACATAAATGCTCATACTCGATTTGTTTAAAATTTTTAATGTCCATACTTGATTTTTACTTGTTTATATTAATTGAAAAATTAAATATTTGAATGGATACTTAATTTCATGTATAAAATTTTAAATTTATTTATAATTGATTTTTCATATAAAACTAGTAAACTATGTTAAAAATTTAAACAAGTACTTAATTTTTTTATATAAAATTATTAAAAAAAATTTTGTAAATCGAATAAATGNATAAAATTTTAAATTTATTTATAATTGATTTTTCATATAAAACTAGTAAACTAAGTTAAAAATTTAAACAAGAACTGAATTTTTTTATATAAAATTATTAAAAAATAATTTTGTAAATCGAATAAATATGCAACTGAATAGATTTCAAATTAACATTTAACTCGTTTATATTAAGTAAATAAAATAAAATATAAGTTATAAGGAGGTCTTTTTGCAATCTAATAATATAAATTAGTTAATTGAATAAATTTTTTTTTAAAACTACATTAAATTTATGTGCATAATAATATTAAATTCTAATGTATTATTAAATAAGTTCTATTTAATCATAATTTTTTTAAATAATATATCATATAAATATAGAGTATTTAACATGGGTTATCTTCTATTCTAGAGTANTTAAATTTATGTGCATAATAATATTAAATTCTAATGTATTATTAAATAAGTTCTATTTAATCATAATTTTTTAAAATAATATATCATATAAATATAGAGTATTTAACAAGTTATACTAAACAACAAATAAGTTTATTCATGAATATTCATAAACAAGTTCGATTATGTTCAAATTAGGTTCATGTAAGCTTCGAGTTTTTAAAAAATGTTCAAAATTGCTTGATAAAGCAAGAGCACATGTATTAAAATCCAAAGACTATTATAGAATTAATCCAATAGTAGGGGCCTTCAATCCACATGCTTATAATTTTCTTTTATGGCAGGTGGGCCCATAGAATTTGGGTCACATATTTAACAATATATGATGCAGGGCATCATATTGGATCTGAAGTTCACCAACCAGAGCTTACAATTAAATATACTAAGAGTACACATAAGATCACAATTCATAGTGTCCCATGTTTTCAATCAGCTAAATATTCATCTCTTTGATGCTAAACTAGAAACTTTGATGTAAAACTAAAAAGAATGTACAATTTGCTCCATACAATACATTAAAAGTCATCAAAATATAAAATTTTGCGAGGAATAAATCTTTCACAATGATTTAGGATTCACAACAACAAAAAAAAAAAGGAATTATGACATGCAATGAATTTGATTAATCTTAATTGTACTTAATGTTTAGTATTCAATCACAAAATCATCCGATGAAGAACAAGATCAAACCTTCAATTAAAGATTTGAGCAGCACACCTATAAACGGCCAATAAAGAACTAAGACAGAACTTCCAAATCAATCGACTAAATAGAACAAGGAGCTTGTAAAAAGTGATCAAGGGAATTTGAGATTTGAATTAAAAACAACTAGCAACTAGAAACCAAATTCAACAAAATACTAACGACACAAGAGAGCACATCTCGTGCTCTTTATCTTACATTTTTGAAGAGCATGTAAACTTTGAGATTTTATTAAATCTTACTTAGATTGGACAAATTTTGCTTATGATGAATTATGTATTTGATATTTGCTATGTAACTTGTGCATAACTGCAATGCTTTCTGCATGTAATCCATGAATAATCACAATTAAGTCTGTCATGTCGAAGCACAATGTATTTTTATATTTATCTTTGCTTGTGGACATGGTCTCGTCATTTAATAATAGCTTCAGGAACAAAATAAATATGTTTATGGGGTTTGGCGAGTTCTAGATTTCAATTCATGAGATGAGAAAAAGAGAGGAATTCAAAACAGTTGTGTCATGTTCATGAAACAAGGTTAAATCAGGTACATCAAAGACCGGGCTAATACTAGTTGTTCTGAAAATTTTTAGTTTATAAACATTTGTCTCAATGTGTCAAGTGATTTAAGGAAGCCTTTCAGGAGTCAAACATACCATTGTCTTCTCACTTAATTTGAATTCTGATCATCTCCGGTTCACACCAATAACAAACTTAGTAGTTTCTCATATCTTAAGGTCTCGTATTAAACCCAGAAGATCGAAGTTATTAATTTCTCAAATTCTCTAAAGAGCTAGATAAGATTTGCAAGTTTCAATTAAAAAATCTCATTTTTTAGCTCAGTCAACAAGTTTCACTTTTCAATAAATCAATTTGTTCTATAGAAAAGGAAACAAATAGTTGAAAGGAGCTATAGTGAGAAAATCCTAGAAAGGAAAACAACCATGTGATGAGTATATAGAATTTATATTTTTGAATGGTGAACTGGAAGCAACTAACTGCGACCTGGAATATCCTTCATTGAAATTCTCATAAGCGACAATAATCTTTTTTAAGATGATCAAAGTTTATCATCTTAGCATGCATAGTATGCAGAATAACATTCCCTACTCAAAGCAGCAGCTGATTTCTTTTCAACTTGGGCATAATTTTTTAGTTTGCTGCAAAATTCCAGCTCATTTAATACTCTTACCTTCTATCTTCTTTGAAGTTGTGATTATTTTAAGCTTAATGATTAAATTATAAGAGAAATTCCTTACACAATAATGTATCCAATATAACACTTAACCTCAATGTGCTTAGGTAACCCAATCTGTAAGTTAAGAGAAAATAGCACCAAAAGTCTCTTGAACATTGGTGGAGACTTAATAATGAACATCTCTTAACAATGAAAGCATAATACTATCTGTAATTAGTANATCCAATATAACACTTAACCTCAATGTGCTTAGGTAACCCAATCTGTAAGTTAAGAGAAAATAGCACCAAAAATCTCTTGAACATTGATGGAGACTTAATGAACATCTCTTAACAATGAAAGCATAATACTATCTATAATTAGTTGACTGAAATATAATAATGACAGATCTCTTGCAAAAATTCCTAGAGATTGTAAGAGAAAGATCGCACCACTAGATCCTTTGAGTTTGATGATGAGCACTTGAGCACTCAGTTTCAAAAATTCCTAGAGATTGCAAATGTTTAACATGTAAGCACTTGAGTTTTTGGCCTCTAATGAACTAATAAGGGGTCTATTTATGTGCTGACAAAAACCTCATCTCAAGTCCTCCCAATGGTTACAACACTTTCCAGCAACAACAACAAAACTTTTATCCCACTAAGTGTGGTCAACACTTCCCCAAAAGCAATCAAATTGAAATACCTAGAAATCTAAGTCATTGACATTTTTATTATACAATTGGTTCAAATTGACCATTTTTTTGTTTGATCGAAATTGTTAAAGGAATCCATGATGGTTTATCTAGCTTGAGTGGTAAATTTTTTAATAATGGCTATCTCAATGGCTAATCTCTAACTCAGATGACATTGTATACCCACAACCATACTATATTATCCATATTGTTTTATATGATTCATATCGTACTATACGATTGCCCAGTGAACTGATGAGCCATAGGCATGATTTTGTGTAGCCATCCCATTAATCATAATGTCTAATTATATTATCCAAAAAAATAAAAATTTGTAATAGTCATTGCAAATAACTTATCAGCATATTATTTTTAATCAGCTTATCAGCAGATTATTCAATTAGCTGCGGCTGCCCCAAACAGACCCTTAGATGTGACATACAGGCCGCCCAAACTTAAACTTTTACAGTTCAAACACCCAAAACTTTGCCCCTTTCGAAACAACCACCCCGTGACGGAACTCTTGCCTTAGTCTCTCGCTCCTCACTCGCCGATGAGCAATGTTTCATACTTCGTCACTCGTCTAAGGTTGTCATAGGCGATAGTCTATATTTCCCACAAACTTCAACAAATTCCCGTCTGAGTTGGAGACCACGGTGAACTGCAGGTTTATATCCAGTGAAGTCTGATAAATGATCCATCCAAGTTGCTAATGGAGAGCAGTTTTCAAATAAGCTCCCTTCTCCCACGACAATCTTCTGCTTTTTTCCCCTATTCACCAGCCTCAAAGCTCAATAACCTTTTTCATTCTGATGAACGATTTGNGTCTGATAAATGATCCATCCAAGTTGCTAATGGAGAGCAGTTTTCAAATAAGCTCCCTTCTCCCACGACAATTTTCTGCTCTTTTCCCCTATTCACCAGCCTCAAAGCTCAATAACTTTTGTCATTCTGATGAACGATTTATCCTATAAATTGTTCTGTATACTATGCAGGAATTGGTTTTATATTATTTTTTATCCTTTTCATTTACTAGTCAAACTTATGCAACGCAATTGAATTTGAGAATTCTGAACCAATGCCGACGGTATCGATATAATCCCCGGATCTTTATCCGTCAGTGGATTCTATTGATCTGATTTAGCAAGAGCTCNTATTTTTTATCCTTTTCATTTACTAGTCAAACTTATGCAACGCAATTGAATTTGAGAATTCTGAACCAATGCTGACGGTATTGATATAATCCCCGGATCTTTATCCGTCAGTGGATTCTGTTGATCTGATTTAGCAAGAGCTACACAATTTCTTCTTAAGCCATGGAGTTTGAGAAGCTCATCAAATTCTTCAGCCCTTGATGATTACTTGCACACCTTTTAATACCTGTTGGAGTTCAAGGCTGATCAGTTAAAAACCCCAATTTCATAATTGATGTTATTTTGCTGCTAGATACTCTTTTCCTCCTAAAGTCTGCTGTAAAGTGCAATGATTTTTGTAATTTGTTGTTGAGTTTACTACTTTAATGTTATTATCATCCAATTCTCTTTTAATCCTTGCATTTTGTATCACTTGTAAATACAAATGATGCATTATCAATTCCTCTATTTTGCATTAAGAAACTTGGAGTGATGAAAATAACAGACAGGAATTCAAGCTTTCATATTATTATTTTCTTTACCTTATTGTTTATGCTTTTCAAAGGCAATTCTTAGAAGTGAGTCAAGTGACTATTTGAGCAATAATGATGAAATACCAGAAATATCCATGCATGCTGTATAAAGTGTAGGAATTTACAAATGTTTCAAAATTTATGTCATCCTATGAAAACTTGTGTCTGGAGAGCTGCTATTTATTCTCCTTTTTTTTTAGCTCGTACAAAGCATAAATTTTAGAGAACTTCTGTATATCATATTTGAGAGTGGTATTCCACCTCTTTTTTTTTCATTTTCGTTTAGGGGATTTGCATACATACCACTCATTTCTTATGTATTTACATATCTTACATCTAAAATTGACTTCTTACATTTAGATCACTCAAGCCTTTCTTATCGCATAAAAAGTATCACCATTTTAACTTTTAAAAATTGAAATACTCCTTTTCATGCATGGGTAAGGTGGTGTGTATGTAAAAACTGAAGTTTAAGTTTTAGATATGTAAATACATAAGAATTGAGTGATATGTAAGTAAATCTTTCTATTCTTTAGAAATTGTGGGTCCTTGGTGATTAAAAACATGTCCATAGCCTTGTCAATGAATTCTTTAATGATACTTAGAATTTACCTCTGTAAAAATTTCCATACGCTGCCTCATCTTTCTTTGAATGAAATCTTTTGCGCGCTGCTGAGTTTAGTTANTCAAGGCTGATCAGTTAAAAACCCCAATTTCATAATTGATGTTATTTTGCTGCTAGATACTCTTTTCCTCCTGAAGTCTGCTGCAATGTGCAATGATTTTTGTAATTTGTTGTTGAGTTTACTACTTTAATTTTATTATCATCCAATTCCCTATTAATCCTTGCATTTTGTATCACCTGTAAATACAAATGATGCATTATCAATTCCTCTCTTAAATTGTGAGGACATCGCTATGTCAAGAATGTATTTTGCATTATGAAACTTGGAGTGATGAAAATAATAGACAGGAATTCAAGCTTTCATATTATTATTTTCTTTACCTTATTGTTTATGCTTTTCAAAGGCAATTCTTAGAAGTAAGTCAAGTGAATATTTGAGCAATAATGATGACATACCAGAAACATCCATGCATGCTGTATAAAGTGTAGGAATTTACAAATGTTTCAAATTTTATGTCATTCCTATGAAAACTTGTGTCTGGAGAGCTGCTATTTATTCTCCCTTTTTTTAGCTCGTACAAAGCACAAATTTTAGAAGACTTGTGTATATCATATTTGAGAGTGGTATTCCACCTCTTTTTTTTTCATTTTCGTTTAGGGGATTTGCATACATACCACTCATTTCTTATGTATTTACATATCTTTCACCTAAAATTGACATCTTACATTTAGACCACTCAAGCCTTTCATATTGCATAAAAAGTATCACCATTTTAACTTTTAAAAATTGAAGTACTCCTTTTCATGCATGGGTAAGGTGGTGTGTATGTAAAAACTGAAGTTTAAGTTTTAGATATGTAAATACATAAGAATTGAGTGATATGTAAGTAAATCTTTCTATTCTTTAGAAATTGTGGGTCCTTGGTGATTAAAAACATGTCCATAGCCTTGTCAATGAATTCTTTAATGATACTTAGAATTTACCTCTGTAAAAATTTCATACGCTGCCTCATCCTTCTTTTAAATAAATCTTTTGCGCACTGCTGAGTTTAGTTGGGCTTCGGACTTTTGAGATAGTTATTTGAATAACTAATTACCTTAACATGTTATTTAATATATGCATCGAAATTCAGAAGATTCCATTCAACTTTATAAGCTCTTTCACCTTTAACATGATGACGAAAAATGTCTATACAGAAAGAAAGAAGGAGCATATACATAAATAGCGCACAATTCTAATGTATTTACATATCTCACACCTGACTTTCATATTTACACACATGGTACTCAAATCATTGATATAACATAAAAAATTGCAGTATTACCTTTTGTAAAAGTGAAATACACCTTTTCATACATAGGTTTAAAGATTGCCATCTATGTAAATATGAAAATTTAGGTGCTAGATTTGTAAGTACATACAGAGTCTTGAGTATACTTCCTGTTGTCGCATGCAGGAATTTAATTAATCCATTACATGAAGCTAATGCACCGAACAAGTTGAAGAGATGATAGCATGTAGTTGGCACAGGTTCTCCTTAGTATAAAATTTATGTTAAGCATTTAACATTCATTGGAAAATTTTAATACATAGCACTCAATTTCTATGTATTTTCATATCTAATACCTAAACTTAAATTTTTACTTATATGCCACCTTATTCTTGCGTGAAAAGATGTATTTCACCTTTTAAAAATCAAGATAGTGATATTTTTTATGTGATACGAAAGGTTTGGGCGGTATAAACATAAAAAATAAAGTTGTGGTGTTAGATATGCAAATACATTGGAATTGGGTGGCATGTATGTAAATGCCTCATATTTATTCTATGATGGTTGTTTACCAATCTCAAAAAACATCAATTTTTCTATTATTAATTTCTGTGCCAATAGTTTGAGTAACTCTTTGTTAGACAAGTTAAAACAGTTGTAAAAGAACAATAAATAGTGCTCAAAGGGAGGGAGTTTTGAGGACTAAATTATGATATTCTAAAACTACTTTAAATTGTTGAAACGATTTACATGTTGGATGTAATTTACAAAAAATATGCCTGCTTTATGACGAAGAATGGCTCTCTTGGATAGACAGTTTGAAGGGATTGCACTCCCCATAAACAAGTCTTGAGAACCAATATTTCACAAAATATTTTTCAGTTATGAGTCCAATATGCTTGCTTGAAGGGATGAAATTTCTATGACAGTCTTAATGCGACCTTATAAAAAAATGATTGTTTATTTATTTTATTAGTAAAGATGTAGAAAATTGGATGAGAAAATGGGGATCTGGAGACACTTAGATGAGTTTAAGTATTAAAAGAAAATAATATGATGGGGAACGTTTTAGCTTCTCGAGACTCCATAATATTTACCACTGCATAGTGTTATTACCGTTCCAATCAAATCTAGTATTGCCTTTTTTGTTTGCTTGGTATATTAACAACGTTCAACTGCTCACTTGCATCATGTGTGATATATTATTACTTAAATTTTATGTATATGATATGTTCATGACTCTATAATAAGCTATATATCAAGTGGAACTCTCTTGTAACCAACAGCCATAAGCTTTCAGTATAAAAATTCAATATAAGATCTGCAACAGAAAAGAAACCTGGCACTAAGACTATATAGTTAGTGGAAGCACTTCTGTGTTTGATAGACTTTGCTCTACCAATAATTTTGGTTCCAAGACCAAGGCTGCTGGCATGCTTCGCATGGCCTTCAATGATGCCACTGGAACATATGATACAGAGAATCATTCAGGTTTTCATTTTAAGAAGAAATTTTTTTTGAGAAAAAAAAGCTTCTCGTACTTTGAGGGGCTTTTTTGGTGTATATGTGTGAATTTAATATCCATCATGCTTAACTTTCCTTATCTCTGCTTCTTCCTGTGACTAGACCTGAGATTCCCTGCTTTTTTGTGCGAGCAGAATTCGGGCTCCTCTTTGTGCGACCAAAATCGAGAGACGGTGTTATGGCAAGCGATAGGGTCAGAGGGCGGAGCGACGGAGGCTAACTACGGAGGTTAAGGAGACAGGAGGAGACGGGACAAACGGAGTGAGAAACAGCAAGCGACGGAGGTGAGGGAATTGTTTGTGGGCGAGCGATGGAGGCTTTTTGAGTGGCTGCTTCAAAAGGGTCTTAGGTTTAGGATGGTTTAAATGTAAAATTTTAAGTTTGCGTGGTTAGTCCGTTATATTTAAGATTTTAGGTGATTAGTATGTAAAAATCCCTAGAATACATGGGTTATCTTCTATTCTAAAGTGGCTTTTAACCGTGACCCAGAATTATGCTAGTCATTAATAACAAGAACCTGGCTATTAAAATAGTAATGCCAGCGGTCTCCCATCTTTGAGTAAATTTCTCATGATTGAAGTGGAGAGTCCATCCATGTTTGTGTAATTTCTTATTTTCAAACGAATAACATGATGACTACTTGATGCTCACCTAGTTACTAAGAGAGTTTTTGTGATGGTTATTCCATCTAGTAAGCATTTTGTTTTAGTGTATTATTATTATTATTTTTTATATAGATTTGTACATTTGGAATTTCTTGATTTTTTTTTTTCTGTTTTTAATTTGTTTTTCTTTTTCTTCATTTGAATATTTTAATCAGGACTTGTAGTACAGGGTCATCTACTCATGGCAATAGATTTTATGCTTCGTCATCAAGACTGCATCTTTGATGTTTTGTTGCTATCCACGGTAAGCCCAATCTAATTGTTATTTTATAAAAAAAATATCTTAAGTCTCCATTATTTCTTTTGTTAGATAGTGCTCCAATGTGCCTATGCATGTATGTTCAAACAATTCTGATCTACAATTTGAATAACTATAACATCCCAATATCTCATTTGGTTGCATGAAGGTAGAAGCTGTATTTCAAAAAACAATGAAAATTGTTAAATTCGCCATTTGGTTTGATGGAGTTAGATGCTGATAACAATTTCAAATTCTACAAACCTCAATAAAACGCCTTAAAAAATAAAGTTTTCATTCTGACATTTAAAATGAGAGAAATTGCAAAAGTACATATTTGTGACATATTTTCTATTTACAAGTAACCAAATGAGCCCTAAATGAAAATGAAACTTAGTCCCGTTTTGATTGTTAGTGGATTGAAAACATATTTTAGGAAACAATACTATTCGTTAATTAATATATGCAATTCTCACCTTCTATGCTTGTGCAGGTAGCAACTGCTAGCCAATTCTTCATTTCCTATACTATTCGAACATTTGGGGCTCTCACATTTGCTACCATAATGACCACAAGACAGGTTCATCTTTGTATTTAATTTTTTGATTTTGTTTTTGCTATTATTTTAAAATTATGTTTATATTTCTATTAAAAAAATGGAGTTAATTTGTTTTTAGAAATACTTAAAAAAATCTAAAAGTTATTTTGAGTATTTTAGTAACGATGTTACAACATATCACACATTTTATTTCAAATAAAAATATAAATAAAATAAATAAATAAAGCAAAAATCAAAAGTGATCCCAAACCCCTCTTAACTCTCTGATTCTAAATATTTTTCTGTTTCTAGTTGGTGAGCATTTTGCTATCTTGTTTCTGGTTCTCTCATCCCCTTAGTTGGGTGCAGTGGTCTGGAGCTGTAAGCATTTCCTCTCTCTCTCTCTCTCTCTCTCTCTCTCTCTCTCTCTCTCTTTTGGGTAGCTTGAACCCAACACCTTGGAATTTATTCTTCTCCTTTTATATGAAAAATTGTCTACTATTTTGGTATAGCTCTTAGAGCTGATGATTAAAAATCTGNTATCTTGTTTCTGGTTCTCTCATCCCCTTAGTTGGGTGCAGTGGTCTGGAGCTGTAAGCATTTCCTCTCTCTGTCTCTCTATCTCTCTCTCTCTCTCTCTCTCTCTTCTGGTTAGCTTGAACCCAACACCTTGGAATTCATTCTTCTCCTTTTATATGAAAAATTGTCTACTATTTTGGTATAGCTCTTGGAGCTGATGATTCAAAATCTTAGCAGGTTATTGTTTTTGGAAGTCTGTACTTCAAAAGTTTCCTGAGAAGCAATCCACATACTCAGTTGCCTTCAATTCAAACAAATGACGAAGATAAGACTCCAAGAAACAGTAATTCTTGAGACCACAATATCATCTAACTTTTAACACAAAAATTCTTTGTTATTTAAAAAAAAAACTACAATGAGAGAGTTTACTAATCTTAACGTTAATGCAACCTGGAAATCCTCGATGCTTACAGACTATGGTTGAGAGAGGGAAAAATAGCTTCTGTAGTCTTCCAGGAAGAGATTTTTTAGCTTTTCCGCTTCCCAAATTTGTGTATTACTCATTTAGTTGTTTTAATAAAAGTAACTCGAGCATTCAGTGATTTTTTTAGATCAGCAATCCTTCAATTTAAGGAATTCACCAAAACGTTTTTTAGAGTTTTTTTTTTCTTTTATTTCTTTTTGGGCCGTACATATTCGAGCCTCAAGAAATATGAAAATTAAAATTTTNTATTTAAAAAAAAAACTACAATGAGAGAATTTACTAATCTTAACGTTAATGCAACCTGGAAATCCTCGATGCCTACAGACTATGGTTGAGAGAGGGAAAAATAGCTTCTGTAGCCTTCCAGGAAGAGATTTTTTAGCTTTTCCCCTTCCCAAATTTGTGTATTACTCTTTTAGTTGTTTTAATAAAAGTAACTCGAGCATTCAGTGATTTTTTTAGATCAGCAATCCTTCAATTTAAGGAATTCACAAAAACGTTTTTTAGAGTTTTTTTTCTTCTTTTATTTCTTTTTGGGCCGTACATATTCGAGCCTCAAGAATTATGAAAATTAAAATTTAATGTGGATTTCTTTTATGCTCATTAATCGTTTTAGATTCTGTGCTTGAGATTTGAAATAAGTCTAATGACTACGTGTATTTTGGCTTTTTATTCATTGAGGGTTATGAGGTCACTTGTAACAGAGTTGAACGAACTGCTAGCACCCATCGGAAGCATTATTTTATTTTTTATATTTTCTATATAAGATGTTTTCTTAAGAAACTTTTTTAAGCCTTTAATTTTTCATTTATTAATTATTTATTTATTTTGTACTATAGTGCTGTCAATAATATTAATAAATATTATGATCAATCTTAGCCTCCACGTGAAGTGGTTAAAACTCCCCCATCTTTTATGTAATATATGCCAGCTTGCCTGAATTAATTGCCTGCACAGAACTTCCCGCATCTTTTATTTGGCTTTGATTAAAGCACATCAATAGAAGATGACATTGAAAAGAAAACGTTTGAGATTATTTTTTGTGGTGTGCTAACAGGGCTTGAATTTAACTAGAAGATCGTTAAACTCTGGATGATTAATTCGAGCCGTAAGCCGTAACTTTGGTTTGATTTTTTTTCGAATCTATTTTGTGTCATACTTGAATTATCCCACGAACAGCTCTTAGTATTTTGGAACGGAACCAAATAACTCAATTTGAGCTAGTTAGTTTCAATTTTTAGCTGGATCAAGCTTATTCTAGGTTCAAATGGATCCAAATAACTTAATTTGAGCCAGCTCATTTGGATTTTAAGTCGGATCGAGCTTGATTCATTTTTAAGCTACCTTGGTTCAAAATTAAATATAACGAGCCACGAGCTGATTTCAAGACACATTAAGTCTATTGGAGTAGATTTTGAGTCAATCTCGGCTCAGCTGGAGAATGGGTCATTCACAGCTCTAGTTGTAAATGATAGGCTTTGCTCATTTTGCTTGGGGAATCTCAGTTGTCTTTCAAACTATTTAGGTAGAGATTTTTTATTATTATTATTTTTGTCTTTTCAGAAGTTCAGTGATTGCAGCATTCATTATCAGTTAGTTGACAATTACTTTATCTTGACAACTTTTAAAGTCATAATCGACTAAGCTACTAAACAAGTCAAATTTAGCTAGCCCTGAAATGAAAGATTTTGGTTTTTTACTCTGCGCTAGATTCAGATAGGGTCTAGTATAATAAATTTTGGAGTCACCTTAGAATTGCCTTCATTGACGCTTTAGTCCCATATCGGATAATAATCGCTTGGACAATCTTCATAATGTAGCCTACTTTGAAGGGTTTCATCTTTTTTCTAATCCATTGACACATTGTCAAGCCAACATTTTGAGTCAACAAGGATAAACTCCATAAATTTGCCTGTAGACGAATTTGTCAATGAGTTTATATAGGTGGCAACAAATATTTTGTTATGGTCATCTTTATGGAAAACATAATATTTAAATGAATTATAAGTCAATGGCATTGTGATAAACAATCATGATCAACAAAATAACTTTAACATGAATGGCATCTAGCAACATGTGGATCGTAAGTTATGTCAAAGACATTCACAGTTGGGTGAATACTTCCCTTTTTAGGGGTTATGATGGCATGCCCTTTCATACATGTCAGGGTGAATCTTCAATATTTTTAATGCTATAATTGATAATAATACATACTATTCATTGGTTTGTCTTTATTATGGGATGAATTGTTCTTCTGATCAAGGGGGTGTAGTTACAAGTCGCTTGTATGTCTAGAATTACGAGGTTTGGAGACCAAAGTTGAAGTCACATGCCTTCCTTTCTGTTAATATAATAGGCGCCAAACTTGAGTACTTAACCAAAATATTTGGTTGTACAAGCCCATATTGTAATATAATGATCCTTATTGCAAGCCTTTAGTGCTACTTCGACTACAATGGATTTTGGGTTATGAATATCAAGCATATACTGTTAAAAAGATGGCAAATTATTAAAACACTTTTTTTGGTTCGTTTCTCATATTTAGAAGAGCTTATGAGCTATTCGCTAACTTCCAAAAACTAGTGAATTTGGTGGTTAACTATCTCTTAAAGCTTCAAGTGAAAATGAATCTAGAGAGAGCCAAGAGAGCAATCACATGAGTGCTTACTTAAAAATGGTGAATAAAAAGTAATAATTCAGCATCTCAATCACTACAAGGAATATTTTCATCTCAAATCAAGCAATATGATAGCTTGGTGTCAATGCTTAAAATTTGTCAACATAAACTTGAGTAGGATTCAAGCTCATACTGCTTTGGGTGAGAGAGTCTTTGAACCAGCTTATATAAGTTAATGGGAGTTAAATATCCAAATAAAAATGGTGAAAGAAATGTAGAGAATAGATAAAAATACACATGCATAAATAGAGAGACAACATGATATAGAGTGGCTCGATCGTCTTTGAGTACATTTAATATAATGATGGAACAAGTTCCTTGATTACAGTCATAATGGAGGAGGAAGAAGAAATGGGCAAGAAAATGAAAGAAAATATAAAGACTAAGAATAGTATTAGAGACAAATTCAGCCAAAATGCTTGATGTCAACTCCTCAAGAGATGAAACCAACAATCACTCTACCTCTTTTTTTCTAAACTTCTTTAAGATATCCCTAAACACCATATCAAAGTTGCAACGATCAAAAGATTACCCATATTTTATTTAGAAGATTTTATTTTTTAATATTTACAAATACTAATATATTTTTGTAATCAAATAAATAGAAAATAAATACATCAATGCATTTTTATTCACATCCTTGAACTGTAAAATAAAAGGGGACACATAATAATCTTATTATAGTTTTTCTTAATAAAATAAATACACATCATCATGATATCTACAACAAGCATAATAGGAATATTAAAATTTGTGTTAACAGTAGATATATTTAAAAAAACAATTGTATAAGTAATTATTTTGATACGATCTGATAGGTAAAATAGTATAATAAGAAAATTAATTTATTNTGAGCACTCATTTTTTTTTTTTTTTTTTTTCAGAACTACTCTTGCAAATGTTTAACATGTAAGCACTTGAGTTTTTGGCCTCTAATGAACTAATAAGGGGCCTATTTATGAGCTGACAAAAAACTCATCTCAAGTCCTCCCAATGGTTACAACACTTTCCAACGACAACAACAAAACCTTTATCCCACTAAGTGGGGTCAAAACTTCCCCAAAAGCTATCAAATTCAAATACTTAGAAATCTAAGTTATTGACATTATTATTATACAATTGGTTCAAATTGACCATTTTTTCGTTTGATCGAAATTGTTAATGGAATCCATGATGGTTTATCTCGCTTGGTGGTAAGATTTTTAATAATGGCTATCTCAATGGCTAATCTCTAACTCAGATGACATTGTATACCCACAATCATACTATATTATCCATATTGTTTTATATGATTCTTATCGTACTATACGATTGCCCAGTGAACTGATGAGCCATGGACATGATTTTGTGTAGCCATCCCATTAATCATAATGCCTAATTATAATTATATTGAAAAATAGTTTTATCAAGCTTTATAACAGTAATACTTAAGTTTAAAATTTTTTATAATTATAAATAAAATATTGGAATTTTTACATACTAACAACCTAGAACATTAAATGTGACATACAGGCCGCCCAAACTTAAAATTTTACAGTTCAAACACCCAGAACTTTGCCCCTTTTGAAACAACCACCCCGTGACGGAACTCTTGCCTTAGTCGCTCTCTCCTCACTCGCCGATTAGCACTGTTTCGTACTTCGTCATTTGTCTGTGGTTGTCATAGGCGATAGTCTATATTTCCCACAAACTTCAACAAATTCCCGTCTGAGTTGGAGACCACAGTGAACTGCACAGTGAAGTCTGATAAATGATCCATCCAAGTTGCTAATGGAGAGCAGTTTTCAAATAAGCTCCCTTCTCCCACGACAATTTTCTGCTCTTTTCCCCTATTCACCAGCCTCAAAGCTCAATAACTTTTGTCATTCTGATGAACGATTTATCCTATAAATTGTTCTGTATACTATGCAGGAATTGGTTTTATATTATTTTTTATCCTTTTCATTTACTAGTCAAACTTATGCAACGCAATTGAATTTGAGAATTCTGAACCAATGCTGACGGTATTGATATAATCCCCGGATCTTTATCCGTCAGTGGATTCTGTTGATCTGATTTAGCAAGAGCTACACAATTTCTTCTTAAGCCATGGAGTTTGAGAAGCTCATCAAATTCTTCAGCCCTTGATGATTACTTGCACACCTTTTAATACCTGTTGGAGTTCAAGGCTGATCAGTTAAAAACCCCAATTTCATAATTGATGTTATTTTGCTGCTAGATACTCTTTTCCTCCTAAAGTCTGCTGTAAAGTGCAATGATTTTTGTAATTTGTTGTTGAGTTTACTACTTTAATGTTATTATCATCCAATTCTCTTTTAATCCTTGCATTTTGTATCACTTGTAAATACAAATGATGCATTATCAATTCCTCTATTTTGCATTAAGAAACTTGGAGTGATGAAAATAACAGACAGGAATTCAAGCTTTCATATTATTATTTTCTTTACCTTATTGTTTATGCTTTTCAAAGGCAATTCTTAGAAGTGAGTCAAGTGACTATTTGAGCAATAATGATGAAATACCAGAAATATCCATGCATGCTGTATAAAGTGTAGGAATTTACAAATGTTTCAAAATTTATGTCATCCTATGAAAACTTGTGTCTGGAGAGCTGCTATTTATTCTCCTTTTTTTTTAGCTCGTACAAAGCATAAATTTTAGAGAACTTCTGTATATCATATTTGAGAGTGGTATTCCACCTCTTTTTTTTTCATTTTCGTTTAGGGGATTTGCATACATACCACTCATTTCTTATGTATTTACATATCTTACATCTAAAATTGACTTCTTACATTTAGATCACTCAAGCCTTTCTTATCGCATAAAAAGTATCACCATTTTAACTTTTAAAAATTGAAATACTCCTTTTCATGCATGGGTAAGGTGGTGTGTATGTAAAAACTGAAGTTTAAGTTTTAGATATGTAAATACATAAGAATTGAGTGATATGTAAGTAAATCTTTCTATTCTTTAGAAATTGTGGGTCCTTGGTGATTAAAAACATGTCCATAGCCTTGTCAATGAATTCTTTAATGATACTTAGAATTTACCTCTGTAAAAATTTCCATACGCTGCCTCATCTTTCTTTGAATGAAATCTTTTGCGCGCTGCTGAGTTTAGTTAGGCTTCGGACTTTTGAGATAGTTATTTGAATAACTAATTACCTTAACATGTTATTTAATATATGCATCGAAATTCAGAAGATTCCATTCAACTTTATAAGCTCTTTCACCTTTAACATGATGACGAAAAATGTCTATACAGAAAGAAAGAAGGAGCATATACATAAATAGCGCACAATTCTAATGTATTTACATATCTCACACCTGACTTTCATATTTACACACATGGTACTCAAATCATTGATATAACATAAAAAATTGTAGTATTACCTCTTGTAAAAGTGAAATACACCTTTTCATACATAGGTTTAAAGCTTGCCATCTATTTAAATATGAAAATTTAGGTGCTAGATTTGTAAGTACATACAGAGTCTTGAGTATACTTCCTGTTGTCGCATGCAGGAATTTTAATTAATCCATATGAAGCTAATGCACGGAACAAATTGAAGAGATAATAGCATGTAGTTGGCACAGGTTCTCCTTAGAATAAAATTTATGTTAAGCATTTAATATTCATTGGAAAATTTTCATACATAGCACTCAATTTCTATGTATTTACATATCTAATACCTAAGCTTAAATTTTTACTTATATGCCACCTTATTTTTTGCGTGAAAATATGTATTTCACCTTTTAAAAATCAAGATAGTGATATTTTTTATGTGATACGAAAGGTTTGGGCGGTTTAAACATAAAAAATAAAGTTGTGGTGTTAGATATGCAAATACATAGGAATTGGGTGGCATGTATGTAAATGCCTCATATTTATTCTATGATGGTTGGTTACCAATCTCAAAAAGCATCAATTTTTCTATTATTAATTACTGTACCAATAGTTTCAGTAACTCTTTGTTAGACAAGTTAAACAGTTGTAAAAGAACAATAAATAGTGCTCAAAGGGAGAGGGAGTTTTGAGGACTAAATTATGATATTCTAAAACTACTTTAAATTGTTGAAACGATTTACATGTTGGATGTAATTTACAAAAAATATACCAGCCTTATGATGAAGAATGGCTCTCTTGGATAGACAAGTTTGATGGGATTGCGCACCCCATAAACAAGTCTTGAGAACCAATATTCCGCAAAATATTTTTCGATTACGAGTCCAATATGCTTGCTTGAAGGGATGAAATTTCTATGACAGTCTTAATGCGACCTTATAAAAAAAATGATTGTTTATTTATTTTATTAGTAAAGATGTAGAAAATGGGGATCTGGAGACACTTAGATGAGTTTAAGTATTTAAAGAAAATAATATGACGGGGAACGTTTTAGCTTCTCGAGACTCCATAATATTTACCACTACATAGTGATATTACCGTTCCAATCAAATCTAGTATTGCCTTTTTTGTTTGCTTGGTATATTAACAACGTTCAACTGCTCACTTGCATCATGTGTGATATATTATTACTTAAATTTTATGTATATTGTATGTTCCTAACTCTATAATAAGCTATATACCAAGTGGAACTCTCTTGTAACCAACAGCCATAAGCTTTCAGTATAAAAATTCAATATAAGATCTGCAACAGAAAAGAAACCTGGCACTAAGACTATATAGTTAGTGGAAGCACTTCTGTGTTTGATAGACTTTGCTCTACCAATAATTTTGGTTCCAAGACCAAGGCTGCTGGCATGCTTCGCATGGCCTTCAATGATGCCACTGGAACATATGATACAGAGAATCATTCAGGTTTTCATTTTAAGAAGAAATTTTTTTTGAGAAAAAAAAGCTTCTCGTACTTTGAGGGGCTTTTTTGGTGTATATGTGTGAATTTAATATCCATCATGCTTAACTTTCCTTATCTCTGCTTCTTCCTGTGACTAGACCTGAGATTCCCTGCTTTTTTGTGCGAGCAGAATTCGGGCTCCTCTTTGTGCGACCAAAATCGAGAGACGGTGTTATGGCAAGCGATAGGGTCAGAGGGCGGAGCGACGGAGGCTAACTACGGAGGTTAAGGAGACAGGAGGAGACGGGACAAACGGAGTGAGAAACAGCAAGCGACGGAGGTGAGGGAATTGTTTGTGGGCGAGCGATGGAGGCTTTTTGAGTGGCTGCTTCAAAAGGGTCTTAGGTTTAGGATGGTTTAAATGTAAAATTTTAAGTTTGCGTGGTTAGTCCGTTATATTTAAGATTTTAGGTGATTAGTATGTAAAAATCCCTAGAATACATGGGTTATCTTCTATTCTAAAGTGGCTTTTAACCGTGACCCAGAATTATGCTAGTCATTAATAACAAGAACCTGGCTATTAAAATAGTAATGCGAGCGGTCTCCCATCTTTGAGTAAATTTCTCATGATTGAAGTGGAGAGTCCATCCATGTTTGTGTAATTTCTTATTTTCAAACGAATAACATGATGACTACTTGATGCTCACCTAGTTACTAAGAGAGTTTTTGTGATGGTTATTCCATCTAGTAAGCATTTTGTTTTAGTTATATAGATTTGTACATTTGGAATTTCTTGATTTATTTTTCTTTCTGTTTTTAATTTGTTTTTCTTTTGCTTCATTTGAATATTTTAATCAGGACTTGTAGTACAGGGTCATCTACTCATGGCAATAGATTTTATGCTTCGTCATCAAGACTGCATCTTTGATGTTTTGTTGCTATCCACGGTAAGCCCAATCTAATTGTTATTTTATAAAAAATTATCTTAAGTCTCCATTATTTCTTTTGTTAGATAGTGCTCCAATGTGCCTATGCATGGCTATGTTCAAACAATTCTGATCTACAATTTGAATAACGATAACATCCCAATAGCTCATTTGGTTGCATGAAGGTAGAAGCTGTATTTCAAAAAACAATTTTCATGATGGAGCTGGATGCTGATAACAATTTCAAATTCTACAAACCTCAATAAAACGCCTTAAAAAATAAAGTTTTCATTTTGACATTTAAAATGAGAGGAATTGCAGAAGTACATATTTGTGACATATTTTCTATTTACAAGTAACCAAATGAGCCCTAAATGAAAATTAAACTTAGGCCCGTTTTGTTTGTTAGTGGATTGAAAACATATTTTAGAAAACAATACTATTCGTTAAATTTGGTGAAAATTAATATATGCAATTCTCACCTTCTAAGCTTGTGCAGGTAGCAACTGCTAGCCAATTCTTCATTTCCTATACTATTCGAACATTTGGGGCTCTCACATTTGCTACCATAATGACCACAAGACAGGTTCATCTTTGTATTTATTTTTTTGTTTTTTATTTGCTATTATTTTAAAATTATGTTTATTCTGTGCAGTTTTTATATTTCTATTAAAAAAATGGAGTTAATTTGTTTTTAGAAACACTTAAAAAAATCTAAAAGTTATTTTGAGTATTTTAGTAACAATGTTACAACATATCACATATTTTATTTCAAATAAAAATAAAAATAAAAATAAAATAAATAAATAGAGCAAAAATCAAAAGTGATCCCATACCCCTCTTAACTCTCTGACTCTAAATATTTTTCTTTTTCTAGTTGGTGAGCATTTTGCTATCTTGTTTCTGGTTCTCTCATCCCCTTAGTTGGGTGCAGTGGTCTGGAGCTGTAAGCATTTCCTCCCTCTGTCTCTGTCTCTCTCTCTCTCTCTCTCTCTCTCTCTCTCTCTCTTCAGGGTAGCTTGAAACCAACACCTTGGAATTTATTCTTCTCCTTTTATATGAAAAATTGTCTACTATTTTGGTATAGCTCTTAGAGCTGATGATTAAAAATCTGAGCAGGTTATTGTTTTTGGAAGTCTGTACTTCAAAAGTTTCCTGAGAAGCAATCCACATACTCAGTTGCCTTCAATTCAAACAAATGACGAAGATAAGACTCCAAGAAACAGTAATTCTTGAGACCACAATATGATCTAACTTTTAACACAAAAATTCTTTATTTAAAAAAAAACTACAATGAGAGAATTTACTAATCTTAACGTTAATGCAACCTGGAAATCCTCGATGCTTGCAGACTATGGTTGAGAGAGGGAAAAATAGCTTCTGTAGTCTTCCGGGAAGAGATTTCTTAGCTTCCCCCCACCCCTAAATTTGTGTATTACTCTTTTAGTTGTTTTAATAAAAAGTAACTCAAGCATTAAGTGATTTTCTTAGATCAGCAATGCTTCAATTTAAGGAATTCACAAAAACGTTTTTTAGATTTTTTTTTCTTTTATTTCTTTCTTGGCCGTACATATTCGAACCTCGAGAAATATGATAATTAAAATTTAATGTGGATTTCTTTTATGCTCATTAATCGTTTTAGATTTTGTGCTTGAGATTTGAAATAAGTCTAATGACTACGTGTATTTAGGTTTTTTATTCATTGAGGGTTATGAGGTCACTTGTGACAGAGTTGAACGAACTGCTAGCACCCATCGGAAGCATTATTTTATATTTTATATAAGATGTTTTCTTAAGAAACTTTTTAAGTGTTTAATTTTTCATTAATTAATTAATTATTTATTTTGTACTATAGTGCTGTCAATAATATTAATAAATATTATGATCAATCTTAGCCTCCACGTGAAGTGGTTAAAACTCCCCCATCTTTTATGTAATATATGCCAGCTTGCCTGAATTAATTGCCTGCACAGAACTTTTCGCATCTTATATTTGGCTTTGATTAAAGCACATCAATAGAAGATGACAGAAAAGAAAACGTTTGAGATTATTTTTTGTGGGTGCTAACAGGGCGTGAATTTAACTAGAAGATCGTTAAACTGGATAATTCATTCGAGCCGTAAGCCGTAACTTTGATTTCATTTTTTTTCGAATCTATTTTGAGTCATACTTGAATTATCCCACGATCAGCTCTTAGTATTTTGTTATATATATATATTGAGAGGTAAAATTTAATAGAATGAGTTAGGGGCCGATTTCGAGTTGGAACGGAACTAAATAACTCAATTTGAGCTAGTTAGTTTCAATTTTTAGCTGGATGGAGCTTATTCTAGGCTCAAATGGATCCAAATAACTTAATTTGAGCCAGCTCATTTGGATTTTATGTCGGATTGAGCTTGATTCATTTTTAATCTAGCTTGGTTCGAAATTAAATATAATGAGCCACGAGCTGATTTCGAGACACATTAAGGGTCTGTTTGGGGTAGCTGCAGCTTATCCAACTTATGCTGATAAGCAACTTATTCTGATAATCTGCTGATGACCAGCTGATCCGGATAAGCTGACTGACTGTTTGGTTTGTGCGTTTGAAAAACAGCTGATTCTGGATAAATGACCAATCTATCCCTATTTTGGATAAGTTGTTTAACTGTTTGTTTTGCGCGTTTTGTAAACAACTTATTTGCAGATTTTTTAAGTTAAATGAAAAAACTGGCACACAAAAGTTGTAATGTCTACCCCTCAGTTATTTTAGAACCAATTAGTCCATTTCAGATTCATTCGACACATACATACCACCTAAAAATTGTTATTTAAAAAAATAAATTCTAGCAACAGAAAACATAATATCAGGTAGAAAAATGTTCAAACTGCTACAAAATACCGATAATAAAACAACCCATCCCAAGTGCTTGCCCAACTCATAATGCATATGAATTTATTTTCTCAGTCATATCTATAAATCGTCTCAGTGGCAATCAACAAAAAAAGAAATAAACCACTTCATTTACATCCAACCAAATAGAATGCATAATTATGTTTCCTGTTTAGAAGCAATCAAATGGGGCATGTAGAAGAATTTGTAATAGTTCCCTGCAAAGCAGATAAATACTAGGAGAGCCTCGTCCAAGTTAAAAGAAATAAATACTGCAACCAACTGCACCTTATACAACTCAAACCAATCTGGAGGAAGCTAAATTCCGCATGTTCAGCATCTTATACAACCAACTGCACCTTATAAAATTTTCCATGAATATGATAAAGGTAGGAGTCAAATTCAATATGCAATATTAAGAATTTTGAAGCATGCAACACCTTGCATCACAGATAATGCCATATGAACAATGCAAAGGCTATTTTGTCATGTTAAAGAAAGTTGCTTCCTATAGAACTCCCACAACATTTATCAGGAAGCTGATGCTTCGGGCTTCAATATCTATAACCACATTGCCTGTCATGACCATTGAATTGAACTTTAACGAACAATTAATTAAAGCTTAGAAGAACGTAACTGAATCAAACCAGCTATGCGACAATCTTCATTACAGATTCTGCAACTAGATATATTAACTTGTTCTAGCTAGAAACTTTCTTCTTCAGCCCAAACCAAGAACTGTGATAATATTTTATAAACTCCCATTTCTCTTATACAAAAGAAAATAGAGGAGCTGCGTAACTCTCAGAAACCGCCAACTACTAAAAGTATTAACTTGAAGAGTATTGGCCCACTGCAGCATAAATATTCAATAATTTACTTACCTTACACCCAGATTTACCCAATGCGAAAGCCACTGCTTTTCCAATTGCTCTAGAA
>JXCR01122845.1:7895-18840 GCA_002079205.1 Phalaenopsis hybrid cultivar | reverse complement strand
TATATATATATATATATATATATATATATATATATATATATATATATATATATATATATATATATATATATATATATATATATATATATATATATATATATATATTAGTTATTTATTCTCTATTTTTTATGTATTAATGTATTTTATTGTATGTCTAGAATATTTATATTAATATTTTGTCTATAATACTGCATAAATTTATTTTGAATGAGGGATATATATGTTTAAAATAATATTACTTTTGCATCTAAACCTATAATGGTTGAGCATACACTAATTCATATAATAACACGTATTTTATTAAAAACAAGTATAAGATTATTGACAATATGTTTTATATGGTAAAGACATTTCAATTTAGAGTTGGGTTATTTTTTTTAGGGGTATTTGAATACATACCACCTAATTCCTATGTGTTTACATATCTAACAACTAAACCCTACTTAGTATTAATTAGTCTTTAAGATGTTGCAATAAAATTTTGAATCCAAAAGCACATGCAATATGTGAGCCTCCATATGAACATTCATTAAAATCTTATCATTTTGCAACATTTAATGCCGTCATTATAGCTTAATTAGCTACTCTCCATCAACTTCCTTTATATATTCCTTCTCTATCCTCTGAGCACTTTAATCTTAAGGTTTAAATTTTGAGTTATCATTAGTTTATTATTATTATTATACATAAAATACACCCACACATACACACTTAAAGTTTAGCTTTAGTGTTCACTAGTTTAGAAAATATAACATGTCTCCTAATTGAAGAGAACTCTCTACTAATTCCTTCATAACATGCTTCTCATATGATGCCAAGTGCAACTCAAAAATGAAGTAGACAAATTGTTCCTATTAAGAAAATAAGAAATGATCTTAAAACAATTTTTTTTTAAAATTGTAAATTCATTATAATTAGATTTATATAAATATTTTTGACTCAAAACCAAAATTTATCCTTCTTCAGCTAAACGTACACACGTACAAGTTCCTACGATTAATCAATCAATCAATTTGAATAAGGAAAATATGTCAATACTGATCATGAGGAAATTCAATAATCCAGAAGAAAGAAAACACAACAAAGAAGAACCACTTATCCAACCGGATGTAACTATCTGAGACAAAGCAAGCGAGGTCAAAACCGATGATCAAGCCACGAAGAGGACTGAATGACCTGAACTCAAACCCATCGAACTAAAACAAGATAGCTATCTGAGCCAATCGCTATAAGAAAACAGAGCAAATGCATCGACCTACCTCTTAGTAGGTTTGATCTGAGGATTCCTCATTAGGATAAACAATTAGTCATACAACATGACCTCACAACCATTCTGAAATGGCAGAATGGTCCCCCTCGTCAATGAATGAGCTATCGATCGAGTTACAATAATTCACCATCTGCTCGATTGTATAATTTGTTATGCTGACCAGAGCTCCCCATCAAGGGATTGAAGATGGGTAGTCAAATTAGATCAACCGATCGACAATGTCTAGTCGACAAAGTTAGCCCTACCGATCCGAAACTAATCAAATCTAGTCGATCAACTGCACAACTCAAGCTTAACCGGTCGAACTGGCTTAAGGAACCGTAGTCATGCTAACCCAACCAACTGAGACATATGTCAACCAAGTAATAAGCTCATATATATAAAATACCTAAAATATCCTATAACAAGTAATCTCACTCATATAAATAAGGGATCATTTTATGTGAAAAGCTAATAGACAAGAGATTTTGTTATTCATTAGTGCTCACCCTTCTCTCTCTCTCTCTCTCTCTCTCTCTCTCTCTCCACAAATATATAATTTTCATGTTGGTTGGATTTTAATGAACATCTTAGTTTTAATGGCTGTTAGCTCATCGTTGTCCGTAGCCATTACACTCTCACTAAATTCAGTTGTCTTCTATTTTAAAAAAAAATTAGAATAGCTAATTAATAATTTCTCTCGCGCATTTTGTTATATTACACAGTAGTTTAGTTCATGAAATTATTGCCAGAACAATGAAACAACTCCTATTCTATATGAGTATTATACGATAATTTATCTAAGCATTAATGATAGATAAAAGTGTCAAAATATTGTATGATGGGACATAATTAATCCCAGACTTTATTTAAGAGCCCAAATAGGCCTCAGACTATTTAAATTGAGGCTGAAATGATTCAATCCTTAATTTTGATTTTATTCATGCATGCTGAGTGTTGTCTGAGATGTTCAAACTAAAATTCCCAGATTAATTTTATTCATGCAAATTTATGTTTATAATTGTTGAGAAATTCGGGTGAAGAAAAACAGGAGTCGATACAAATCAAGAAAAAATACACAGAGATTTAACGAGGTTCGATAAGGATGCCGACGTCATCGGGAGCAGAGCGACGGTTTTCTTCGATATTCAGAAAAGAGTACAAAATACAAATTCAGAATCTCACTCACCTAGGGTTACAAACAGGACATATATATCACCCTATAATACAATATGTAATTACTTAAATTACCAATGTACCAAACCGCGGGGTGTTGGCCCCGCAACCCCAACCCACATAATGAAACTCCCCCGATTGGACAGATTCTTTCCTCGTGGGTTCCGCTCCGCTCTAGCATCTGTCCCATTTATAGTATATGAGCCATACCTAACAATAATTATGGGAAATTTACATTCACATATCAGACAATTATATTTTTATGTATAATTCACAAATCCAACGCCCAAAATTTGATTTTTCTACTTATAATAAATTGGTGTCATAAACTTATACATGAAATTGTGTAATTTATTTTTACAAATAGTACTAATAGCGGTATTTTTAATTTAATTTCTTAATTTGGTGTATAGTAATTTGATTGCTTAATTAGCATGTTTTGTTGAATTGAAATTATTCATATTCCGCTCAATAATTAAAACACTTGTGTACTATATGTAATGTAACTTAAATTAGGGACATTTACGTACATATCATACAATTTTTCTGTATTTTCACTCCGAATACCTAAATATTCATATTTACATGCATATCACGCGAATGCTTAACATACTTGCACCAAAAATATTATTATTATTATCTGTTAAAGAGTGAAATGTATTTCATGCATAACTTTGTGACACCAATATGACATAAATGTAAATATCAAACTTTAGGTGTTAGATATATGAATACATAAGAATTGTGTGATATATATGTTGCTATATTTATGGCTTTGATTGTACAAGGGGTAATTTGATATTTTGGTTTTATTCACTTGTATGTCATAATCTTCCGTTATAAAAGGGACTTAAGGTCTTATGAGTTATAACATTGAAGTGTGAATAATAACTCCTACATTTTTTTTATCTCACCCGGTGCTAGTGAAATCTCTTTTCTCATGGATATAGATGAATCAAGTTAACATCAAACCACATAAACTTTTTGTGTTTGATTTTTGTTGAGCAAATCTCTATGTTTTCACATTGTTTCTATATAATAATTGGTATCAGAGCTTTGAGTTCGTGAATGTTGTATGATTCGGTGTCGACGATAGCAAATCCAACGTGCGTTGTTGGTGTTTTTTTACAACACATGGCCTGACGTGCGCTTTGTAGGTAGACTCAAAGGTTTGGCAGCAGACCTGCGGCAGCAGGAAGGCTGCTTGGACCCGAAAATTAGGCGTGCAGGAGGGTTGGCGTGGACAAAGGTTTCCAAATCCTTAGGAGGAGGAATTTCGCTGGAAAAATGAAAAAAAGGAATGCAAGGAAAGCTTCAGGAAAACAATTGAAAAGACGATTTGTTGGAAGGGTGTAAAAGACATAATCGGTAAAGCAGGGAGATTTGGAGGAAGATTTAAGAACAGTGATTTGTGGGAAATTAATTTCGGGACCAGAAAATAGAAAATGATTCATTTTCTTAAAGGATTTTTTTTTTTTTTTTGAGAAAGGAATTTCGGAAAAAAAAAACAAGAAAAGAAAAAGATAAAGGAAAAAGAAAAAAAAAAGAAATTTTATAAAGAAGAATATTCTGTAATTTATTTTTTTCTTGGTAAACTTTTTTTTTTTGTTATTAGTTTTGTTTTCCTCATTTTCTCAGGTTTTATTTATTATTATTTTTTTTTTTGAGAAAAGAATTTTAACAGTGAAGGAAATAAACGATAGCACAATATCAAGTTCTGGAACAGTCTATTCATCAAGTGGTTACGCATACTATCAAAATTGATATGACAAAATTTGACGACAAATGAAACATGACATGTGACGATGCAAAGCGATGAATGCATTGTGTTCTTTGAATCTGAAGAAAGTCCTGAATAACAAGGAATGTCCTAAAGAAATGTCAGATAAATATTGGTTGAAGATGAATCAGAGTGATTGTTGCTTGATTTAAAATTACTTGACTCGATAGATCAAATATTTGGTGATAATAGAGGCTTATACATGGAAATTATAAAGAATGTTAGAGAACAAATATCTCGTGAATAACATGGAGAATCGTTTTCATATGAAACGTCCACTCTACAGATTTCACATGAGACGGGGGTTACATATGATGAGCATCTGAATGACTTCACAAAGCTATTAGTCGATCTATTAAATTTGGATGAGGAGGTTGAAAATGAAGAAAATGCGCTTCTTCTGCTAAATTCATCCCGGATGAGTACAAAAATTTCACTATTACACTCATTCAGGTGAAGGAAGTCTTGAATTACGACGAAATGACTGTGACGCTGTTGAATCATGAGTTTCATCGAAGGGACAAGAGTTCACAAAGATGGAATCAAATGAGGCACTTACACTCAAACGTGACAGATTAGAGAAAAAGAAGAAGAATTGGGCAAATAAATGTTACAACGGTGACACTTCTTAAAAGCATGACAAGTCTCGTGAGCAAAGTTTTGAAAAAAAATCAGTGTGTTTTATGTTTAAGGACTGGTCATTAGAAAAAAGATTGTCTGAAGCTGAAGGAGAAGGGAAAGGAAGTTGCTTATGAGCGAAAGCCAATATCAATGTGGAAAGATATGAAGAGACAGATTCAGATGTATTAATATCTCTAATGCTCATAATTTATTTACAAATAATTCATGTTGGATTCTAAGCAAAGGTGCTACCTATCACATTTTTCCTCATCGAGGATGGTTTTATATGTACAAGGAGCTAGATAGCAGCATAGTGACTATGGACAACGATTAAACTTTTCGTATTATTGGTGTAAAGAGTATATTTATCAGAATGCATAATAGTACTATGAGGGAGCTGATTAATGTTAAACATATTCTAGTTATCAGAAATAATTTGTTGTTAGTTAGGGCTTTATAGTGCAAGGGTTAGAAGGTAATTATTGAGGTAGGAGTTCCGAGGATATGTCGTGGAGCAATGGTTATTATGAAGGGAGTTCGTCATCACAATTTTAACTACCTTTAAGGTTCTACAGTGACTAGAACAATTGTTACTGATAATTCTTCTGACGCCACTATGTTGTGGCATATGCGACTAACTTATGTTGAAAGGATTCACTTCAGGCTTTTGGAGAAGAAATGATTGATCAAAGGAGCCAATACGTGCAATCTAGATTTCTATGAATAATGGATGTTTGACAAGAAGACATGTGTATCTTTTGATATTGTCATTAACAGTATAAAAGATATTTTAGAATATGTTCACATAGATGTTTAGGGCTCAACGAAGACATCATCATTCAGCAGACAAAGATATTTTGTCTCTTTTTTTAATGATTAATGCATGTATGTTTTGGTGTACATTATGAAGTGCAAAAGTGAAGTGCTGGATATTTTCATAATTTGGAAGAAGTGGATTGAAACTCAGACTTATAAAAAGATCTGATGTGTCAGATCATATAATGGTGGCAACACACTTTGATTAATCTCTTACAAGAGCGTAAGAGAGATGGGATGGAGCACTACTTCACTGTTCAAAAGATACTACAACAGAACGGGGTGACAGAGAGGATGAATTGGACACTGGTGGAGAAAGCTCAGTGCATGTTATCTAGTGTTTGGTTGGATAGAATCTATTGGGTTGATGATATAGAATATGTTTGTCGCTTAGTAAACTGTTTATCTTATGCTGCTATTCAGAATCAGTACCCAAAAGATATGTGTACATGGCATCCTGCTAGAGATTATGAGCACATGTGAGTGTATGGGTGTCCATCTTACTTACCACGTGTAGAATGATAAACTAGAACCATGATTAAAGAAGGTTATCTTCTTTTATCTTCAAGCGTGGAGTCTAAGGCTTCAAGTTGTATGATCAGTTATAAATGAAAATTGTCATTAACAAAGATGTTACATTTGACGAGACAAACTTGTTGAAAATCAGGACTCAAAGTAGGTGAAGATTTCTACTCATACCACAAATATGTAGTGAAATTTATAGTTTGATGCTACTCCATTTGTTCTATAGAGTTTTTCCACTTTGACTCAGATTTTTGATTTGGTTGCAGGTCAGGAGGTATTTGTTGATAGTGCTCAGGAAAAGGTGAAAGAAAATATTGAGGATGAGATTCTTGTTCATGAATCTATTGCTAGAAGCATGGCTAGGTGCTAAAATGTCTTAAAACAAGCTTAGTGGTGGGATCATATTGCATTTGCACTTTCAGCCACAGAGGCAAAAATTTCTTGTTACTACAAAGAAGTGGTGAAAAGCCCATATTATGATCTTTGGAGAGCAATAATGGATGAAGAGATGTAGTCTCTTCGGAAGAACAGTACTTGGAGGTTGTAGAAGCTCCCTCTATGAAGGAAAGCCATTGGGTGTAATTGATGTTTATGAGAGGACATGAGTATACAAGGAACCAATATGGTGTTGTGATCAGGTTTATGGATGATCCAGGAAGAAAATATTAGCAGGTTGTGAAGAGTATTTTGAAGTATCTAAAGGGTACAATTGATGTCAGCTTGGTGTTTGAGTGAATGTAATCTATTACAGATTTGTGCGTAGACTACACTCACTCAGACTATGTAGGTGATATGAATAGGTGGAGGTTTACAATTGACTATTTATTCAGGAATCCAATCAATTGGAGGTCGGTTTTTCAGTCTACTGTTGCATTGTCTACTATGAAGACTGAGTACATGACAATAATAGAGGCGATAAAGGAAGATATATGGATGCACGTCCTATTGGATGACTTGGGAGGATCAGGAGTCTCTGACAGTATTTTGTGATAGTTACAGTGCAATATTTTTTGCCACAAATCTAGTTTATCCTGCTTGTACCAAGCACATTAATGTGGGATATAACTTTGTTCGGGACTTGATTGAAGAAGGCAAGTTTTTGTTGAAGAAGATAGATATGAGGAAGAATCTAGCAGTCAAACTCGCAAAGGTACTGCCAGTCTAGAAGTTTACCTATTGTAGAAGTTTGGTGAACATTCGAGCTCAGGATCGATTGCCCATGCGGGCATTTTGAAGAACTATGCGAGGCTTGATCTCTTAGGGTGGGGGGTACATTTGCAACCATCTTGATGCAGTTGAATTGGATTTTGGAACTCATTTAGAAGTAAGAGATGAGCTGTAGATTCTTGTATTTATGGCTTTGATTATATTAGGTATAATTTGGCCTTTTGGCTTTATTTACTTGTATAACCTAGTCCTCATCTATAAAAGAGACTCAAGGACTTTTAAATTTATATGGTGAGAGGTGTGAATTGTTGCATCTAGCATCTTTCTTTCTCAAATCCGGTGCTAATGAAATGTCCCTCCCAGTGGACGTAGGCGTATCAGTTTCATGTTGAACCACAAAAATCTTTTAGATTTGATTGTTGTTGTGTATTATTCTCGCATAACATATGTATGTAAATTTCCCTTTAAATTATGGTCCACAATTATACACCCATTTATATCGCTTTAACACATCTCGTTCATATTATCTTCTATATATGTGCGTTCTTATTTATATTTAATTTGCATATTGGATTTCGAATTAGCTATTTTATTTACACCCATTTATAAATTGTTTGTTTTTGCGTATATTTTACATAAATAATAAATCACAGTTCTCAATCTTATAAAAAATCCAGTATTTTTCATTATATATCGCGCTATTTAAAATTTTTAAACATAATTTAAAAAAATTAACACTCAAAATATAAATTTAATTAAGCTTCTAGTTTCATCATAAACAAATTATGCGGTGAATTTAAAAAAAAAAAGCTAATAAATTATAATATATAAGATAATATATTATAAAATAATATTTTACTTCAATATATTGACGATAAATTCAAAATTTCAATAATATTTGAAATAAACTATTTATAATTCTCAAATTATTAAAGCTGATAAATTTTTCGAAAGTACTTATTTTCATAAACTAATTATCAATATTTCAATTTCAAATTTTAAATTACGAAAAAAAGTTTTTCAAAAGCTTTGATTTAATGGCAAAGTCAAAACGAAATATAATAGTTATTTTAAAAGTATAAATTAATGAAGAATATTTCTGTAAAAAATATTTTTTCAAGTATATAAATTAATTAAAAATGTATGCTTTTGATCGATTAAAAGTCTCTGGTAAATTTTCCGTAATAGTTGATACACCACCAACAAAATTTCGTCATCCGACACGAATCTCAAATCATGACACGAATCTCGAGATAATATTTTAAGCATCAAACATTCAAATCTTGATAAAAAGGTCATTCAGAGCTCCGATTTCAAAAAACTTATAGTCAAACTGACCGGCTTGATGAGACAGACCTAATGATATGAAAACTAGCCCAATCCAAGTCAAATCAAGCAAAGATCAAGTTATTGAACCACACTTAAATGATTTCCGGACTTTATCCTCGATATTTTTCATGAGCTATGCTTGCCACCAATTGAAAAAAAAATTAAATTAAAGTTCTATTATATTTATATTAAAATAAGTAAATAAATATAAAATGTATATACCTAAAATAGAATCTATTTTTAATAAAAAAATTAAAAATTATAATAAAATTAAATTTGTTTTTTTTAAATTTAATTATTTTATTTTTAATATCCATTTATCTTTATAAATATTATATTTGAAATAGTTTCTTGCATGCTGTGATCAGTAAACTTAGGTAAAAAATGATTTGACGCATCTTTTTTTGTGAATGCATGATATATTTGAGTCTTCTTGTATGTTCACATAAAAATTTATAAAATAGAATTGTCGAATATGACAAGTTTACACTCGAATAGAGCGGCTCGACAAGATAAATCCAACGAGCCCAATATCAATCAATTCTGACATCATTAAGAGACTCAAATGTCTAGTAAACGCCATATGATTAGGGGAAGCTCTCCGAGTCGTCCGATCAAAATGATTCATATTTCTGCATTAATTACACCCAGAACACTATAAATAAAGCCTCATCTCTCTCATGAGAGGGGGCTGAAGTCTGAAGAGAGAGTCTGGTACCTTAAGGAGAAGCTGTAGTTCAACATCACCACCGATCGTCGTCGAACATCGCTGATCTCCGTCGTCGACCATCGCCGACCGCTGAAGACCATCACCGATCGTCGTCGACCTCTGTCAACCGTCATCGATTACCACCAACCAGGCGCTGTTAGTCAATGTCGTAGTCTGAAAAATATAGTTAATATTTCTTGTCTGTGAGATAAGAGATTTCTGTAATCATCAATCAATAGTGGATTTTCGCAACTGGGTCAGATCCCGTGGTTTTTCCCTTTACGGGCTCCACATAAAAACTTTTGGAGTAGTCACTGTTTTTTTTTTTCATATGAATATGTGCAGAATATTTGTACAATGTTAAGACAATAATTTGTTACTCTACCGCCTCAAATTTTCTGACACGATTCAATAGTCATTGTCATGATTTCGTTATCTAACTTTCAAGCCTTCTAAGATGATATAACTGATAAAGGAGAAAAAATTTTGTTTTATTTTCTTATATTTTTTACAATAAACAAAAACTCCCATTTAATAGTGTATAGCAAAGTAGTTATTTACTGCATTTCTCGTGGATCGGAGGGCTCAAAATGAGGAATGTGTCAAAGGGGAACCTCATATAGATAGGGAAATAAAAAAACTAGAGTAATCGTGCGATAGCGGTCTATCGACTACAGATTGATCAGCCGACCAACGTAGAGGTTGCCCCACTCAGAAGCCGCCAAAACGGGAGGATAGGGGTATAATTGTCATTTTACTATAATTCTACTACCTCTTAAATAACAAAGCATTAAATCTAACATGGTGCTTTTTTTTTTTGTCACAAGTTTAGCATCAGTTACAACTAGGTTATAAACTAATAGTTAGCGGCTACAGTGTGCTTTGAACTTGTGTCTCCCCTACTTTAAGAGAAATTCTCTAACGACTCCTCTACAAGTCTTGCGATTCCTTGGGTGCGATACATGCACAAAATTGTGTTTAACAAATAAATTAAGATTGACATACTAAATTCGAAAAATTATTATTTTTTATCTTAAACAGATAAAATTTTAATTTCATTATCATTTTAATATATATTTGGCGCCCAATTAAAAACCAGCTGCTGACTTGTAGAAATTTATTTGATAACTTCGACATCACACGCATCTCTCACATATACTCGCGTATTTCTTATCATCTGCTGCTTATGTTTTTCATCAATAATGTGATTTAAGATATTGTAGTCTTCTTAAAAAATATTAAATTAAAATAATATTTTTTATTAGAGTTTATCTTTATATAAAAAATTTTAAAAAATATATGTTACAGTGAGTCTCAAGATTCGAGAGTGGTATTTTTATTGAGATGAGGGAACATAGTATTGTCTATTAAGAGGAGGAGGTGGTCGTGGCCAATAAGAAATAAGAACATGGAGGGCAACGAACCTCAAATTCCTTGCAACCTTAATTATTTTTTCTTAAATTTCACTTCCATTTTAAGCAACACCCAACAAATAACAAAAAGCACTTCACTACCTCCAACTTGGAGGTTGTTTGTTTAAGAAAATGGATGTGATTTATATATATATATATAT
>JXCR01122834.1:0-11842 GCA_002079205.1 Phalaenopsis hybrid cultivar | reverse complement strand
GGCTTGGCAAGCCGTGACAAAAAAATGAGGACTTCGAGCGCACAACAAGAAGAAAACGTTTGTCAGGCAAGAGAGAGACGGGCGCGTCGTCAGGATAGGAGACGACGTGCGAAAGAGCGGTCAAACGTCGTCTTCTACGGGTAAGGAGCAATCAGACTTCGTCGACTGGAGACACAACAGCGAGCGGGCGTCGTCGACTGAGAGCAACGCGTGTGTTAAATCGTCGCCGTCTGAGAGGAGAGAAACCGATATATTCACCGTCGTGAATCACCATCGGGCGAAACCCCAACAGAGCCCGTTGCCGTTGTCGACGACATCATATATGTATGTGTGTGTGTGTGTGTGTGTTATGTAAGTGTGTATGTATGTATAATATTCTTAGACTTTAAAAAGCCATGTAAAGATTAAATTAGCAAATGGATGCAGCCTTCCCTAGGACTTCTAAACCAAGAAAAAGGTCAGCCCAATAACCCAAATGTTCGTTAGTTTCAAAAATATTAATCTTCAAACAGAGTAGACCGACGCATAGGACCCAAAAGCCTCATTGCATAGATTGTGACAAAGAGCAACAAGAAGTTGCTTTGCTAGCAAAAAATATTAATCTTCAAGCAGAGTAGACCAACACATAGGGCCCAAAAGTGTCATGCATTGATTGTGACAAAGAGCAACAAGAAGTTGTTTTGCTACCAAATAGTTTTACTTTTTCTATTGATCTTTGAGATAAGAGCAGTTTTTCCAACTTCTTTTAATTCTATATACAATCTCCTTTTTTCAAACATTAAAAATCGCTAGAAGTACTTTGACCGGGCAATCATGTAAGAAACTCAAGCATTCATTCTTTCGTTTCTCTATAGCCTCGTGCTTTTTTTTCTTATTTCAAACCACATTAAGTTTGGATAGTATCCTACATTTTCTGAATTTATGTGATGTAATCTTCTATTTTCAATAATAGATTTGCAAGCCTTCGAGAAGATTTGGAAAGTGCCCTTCTAGCGATAAAAGAAAATGTAAAATTTCACCTTTATCAGTACAAGGAAATGAAGGATGCTATAAAAGGCTACTCTGCTAACTTGAATACTAGTGATGTTGAACGGCAAAAAATCAAATTTTCCTCTATACTTGTGCGTTTAATTGCTCATTACTCTAACTGCATTCCACTTGTGTTTTCGAATGGCAACTTAACTTGCTATAAGACTCCTTTCAAGAGTGCAAATGGAGTCATCATTGTGAAGTAAATTGATAAATGGACTTGCAAAAAGATAGAACTCACTCAACTCAATGCAAGGCTGACTGATTATCTCAGGCTTTCAATGCTAAGGCAAGAAAACTTGGGACAAGCTCATTGGAACTTATGAAAGTGCCAAATAAATGAGAGAATCCAGAATCAGCTTGCTTTTACATGAGTACGAGTTATTTCACTACAAATTTGTGGGTAGCATATCAAATATATTTTCTAGGTTAATAGAATGCAATTTCTTGGGAAGGTACGAGGTAAGGGCTTGTCAGCAAAGTACCCAAGAGTTTATGTAAGAAATAGATTTCAAGACCACGACCACTATTGAGGCCGATAAATTATATACTTCTTTAGATTTGTTTATAGAATTTTTAAGTGAACACAAACAAAAACTTGAGAAGAGGCACAACAATGAATGACTCGAGAGACATAAGAGCAGCATGCTCTGGTCTCACACAAAGTAATTCAACACTTTAATGAGAAAGAAAAAGAGAAGGAAGAAAGTGACAAGGGAGGAAATTTCCTATGACCTCAAAATGCCAAAGAAAGGTTCTAACATCAGAGACAAGAAGAAAGAGCAATTATCTTCTATGATGAAAAAAGTTGCGATAAACCTGTGGGAGTGTTTGGTATACAAAAGAGAAAATAAGGGAAAAAAATTAAATCACAAAGACAACACGGATAAATTCTTATGTGAGTTTATCATCACCAAGCAAGTAAAAAAAAGGGAGCGGCAAGCACTTGCCTAAAGGTTAGAGGCAACATTTTTTACTTGCTCCAAGATAAGGCATGCAATTTTGAACTTAAAAATTCATGAATCTTGTAATCTGAAAAATATATATATAATGGTTTAAGAAAAAAATTGTCTGTCAAGAGAATCATTGAATGATACAAAAAATGAATGTGACATGCTTACAGTTCAAAATGCATATTTCCAATGAAATTTTAGTTTATGTACAATTCATGAATGAGAGTTAATTTTGTTCAAAGCTAAACTAGAACTTGCTTCCTCGCATGAGTACTTCACAATTCATTTCTACATAGCATGCTAACCACCATGCACATAGAAATACTTATAGATCTTTTAAAAATGTCATCCCTATAGCCACAATAAATTACTATCATATGACTAGGCATGTATCCTATTTGTGCTCTATTTGAAAAGAGCAAGTTAGTTCTAGAACAAATTTTATTTAGGTACCTAAATAACTTTCGTATATAACAACTAAAATACTTATGGTGGTAATATCCAGGGACGCAACTAGGTTCATATGTCAAAAGTCAAAGTTAAATATTCTTTTAGATGGGTATTTCTCCATAGTATGATTCGTCAATGTGTGAGGTAGTTGGACAAAAAATATTCAAAGCAAATAACTAGAGATGATTCAGAGTTTACGTAATAGGAACTAAGGGATGGAGGATATGTCACATTTGATGATAAGATAAAGAAGAAAATTAAAGGAAACAACAATGTCAGTAAAAACTTTTTCCACCATAAAAAAATTTCCTACTGATAGATGGATTCAAGCATAATTTGTAGAGTATTAGTTAGCTATGTGATAAAAGATATAAAATAACATTTATTATTTACACGGCTTTTTGAAGCTAATTGGCAACTAAAATCTTATAGGACATGCATTATAACATTTACTTGATATTAACCCACACCATGCACATAGAAATATTTATAGATCATTTAAGCATGTCATTCCTATAGCCACAATAATTTACTATCTATCATAAGATTATACATGTATCCTATGTGTGCTCTATTTGAAAAGAACAAGTTAGTTCTAGAACAAATTTTATTTAGGTATCGAAATAACTTCCGCATATGACAACTAAAATACATATGTTTGGTAATATCAAGGGACCCAACTAGGTGTGTATGTCAAAAGTCAAAGTTAAATATTCTTTTAGATGGGTATTTCACCATAGTTTGATTGGTAAAAGTGTGTGGTAGTTGTACACAAGATATTTGAAGCAAAGAACTGGAGATCAATCAAAGTTTACATAATTGGATCTAAGGGATGGAGGATATGGCACATCTGATGATAATGTAAAGAAGAAAATTAAAGGAAACAACAATGTCAGTAAGCAAAGTTTGTCCACCATAAAAAATGTCCTACTGATTGATGGCTTCAAGCATATTTTGTTGAGAATCAGTTAGCTATGTGATAAAAGATATGAAATAACATTTATTACGGTATATTGAACCCAATTGGCAACTAAAATCATATAAGACACATGCATGGTAACATTTACTTCATATTAACGACTTGTGTGTCCATGCATTGAAATGATTAAAATCACAAGATGATGACTCCTGATTTTAGCATAGAAGGCAGTGTCAAGCCAGCATGCACAACCTTAAAAAGCTATCTAGAATTGACTTAATAGTTTATCAAAGCTTACTTCTTTTAAGGAAATACTAATTTTGTGCTGCTCAACAAAAGGGTAAGCAGAAAACAACACCTTCTAAGAGTAAGAACCTAGCGTCCACATCTAGACTCCTAAAATTATTATGCAGGGAGTTTTTTGTACAAAGTAGTATTAAGAGCTCAAATGGTAAGCAGCATTGGATTGTAGACTATTATTCTACATATACTTCGGCGATATTTCAGCATTTAAGAATGAACCTTTCATGATTTTGCTAAATTTGCTAGATGGTACAAAGAGATGAGAGGATGCTTGATTTTATAACTCTAAGAAATCACGTAAGAGAATTTGATAGTGCTATTTATTTTATAAGTTTTTGTGATGAAGTGGGCATTAAACGTAATTTCTCATATGATAACCCTCAACACAATAATAAGATAGTAAAAAGAAATAATAGAACCCTAATAATAATTGCTAGATCTATAANCTAATATTCAGCATTTTCCTGTAATTGGATGAAAGCATTTTATATTGAATAATGACAATAATCATTTCAAAAAATTGATATCAATTGAATGACATTATCTTATTTGGTTAATCACTTCTAGAAAGCTTACATGGTTTTCAACGTGCGAGCGCTAGTTGTTAAAAAATTTATTCGTGCGTTTAGAATTGAAACTAGATAAAAAGTCCTCCAGATAATGAAGTTGATAATTTAAGAAACCTTGTGCCTCAAAATAAATTATTCATAAAATCAAGATGATAAGATGGATAAAAATTGTGATAATAATGATGAATTGTTCACCTCCAAACATCCAACATAATGGAGATATTCAAGAAGACAACTAATGGATTTAATTTTAGATATATCATAAGGAGTTAAAAATAGAAGACATTTGAGAAATATGTCTGATCACTAAATATTTATTCCAAAGATAGAATCAAAGGCATATAGGATGGATTATTCAAAAAAATTTAGAAGATGGCCATTTGAAAAATAGAATCGAATGGAATATATGATGGATTATTCGGGAAACTTTAGAAGGTGGCAATGCAAGATGATCGAAACTAATTTGTATGATTAAGGGTTAATGGTTAGAAAAAAGGCTAGGCTTATAGTTAAGGAATTTAATCGAAACGAAGGTATATATCTTGAGAAAACCTGTGTTCTAGTAGTAATATTTAAGTAAAAATAGTCTTTAATCACCATTTACTTGTTATAAAAGTATCTAATTATTACAAATTGATGTAAAGACTTTTTTATGGTTTTATTATAATTTTATAGATGAATATAAGTTAACTTTGAGGACTTTTATCATCCATATTGATCATCTTAATTATGTATCTAAATTAAAAATAAGCATTAAAAGAACAAAACCAAACACCTAGAGCTTGATAAGATCTGCTAAGTACCTTTTCAATTAAAATATCAATTTAACAAAGAAAATGTTGATGCCACTTTCGCTTCAAAAAAATAGGTTAGAATATCTTGCTCATTTAAATGTATATTGTAAATGATATTTTTTTTGGCATCATGGACTATTTTTTTAGCCATAAGTTAGCCAAACGAATAAGTCATTCAAACAGAGTATAACTTGTGAGCTCAAATCTTCTTTGAGCAAAAGGAAAACAACATCTTCATTTATCAAATTAAGTGCAGGGGGCACTCATTAAGAGGTTTGAGATTGAGATAAATAAAATTAAAAATGAAAAATTCATGGAGATTCAACCCCCATAAGCCCCTCAATTAATCTAAATAAAGATGAAAAAGGTAAATTAGTAGATTTTAAACTTTATATAAAAATGACTGAAATTGAATCTTTGACATTCCTTACTACTGGAAAAAATGATATTAGATTCAATATATGAATGCATGCATGCTTTCATACTAGTTCTATAGATTTTGACTCCGCAAAAATGAGTTATATTATACCATATCATGGGGGCAAAATCAAGTTTGTGGTATCCAATGAACATTTTGAATCACCTGGGTTATCTAATGTGGCATTTGTTGAATGCAAGATACATCGAAAAAGCAATGCAAAAATTTATTAGTTCTTAACCAATCATTAATTTCTTAATCAAGTGAAACATAAAATTGTCAATTTATTAACTATAGAAATTAAGTATACTATTATAAAGATTTTTCTTGCCAAATACTATGACTGTAAAAAAAAACTGAAGACTAAGGTATTCACCTAAAAAATATACCTATCAAATATGACAACATTAATGCAATCAAATTTAAAAAAAAAAATCCTATTCAACATTCTAAAACTAAGCATACTGAATTTAGATGTATTTAACTAAAGATCGATACAGTAAATAAGACATTTAAAAGGAGCTTAATAAGGCAGAAAATCAACTCTATAACATCTTTACTAAGCCTTTAGCAAATATGTGACATTAGAAGATAAGCATATTAGATTCAAATACTTAATGATTTCATGACACATGTAATGTGAAGGAATTTTGACATTTAATATAATTATTCTTCTAACCTATAACAATTAATTTATATTATTCTAATTAAATATATTTATATGCTTATAGCTACTTAATTTTAGGTTTTATATTATGATCATATCGTAAATCCAATAAAATAATTGATTCTGTAGCATGAGTTATCCATACATGCCAGTATATAGCCTAGGCTCATGTTTTTAAAGTAAAGATACAATTCAAGGGATGAAATCCTTAACCCTTAACTTTTCAATTCCCATAGAACTTCAGATCGCGAGAATAGCAACCTTAGGTTTCCAAGGGCTTATTAAAGCCCTCAAACTCAATCATAGAAAAAAAAATCTCAATTTTTTCACTTTTGAACACAAAACTAACTTCTTACACCACATCTTTACTCACATTCTCAAAACGCTTCTCTCCTTACCTTTCTCACCTTGCAATAGTTCTTCATTGTTCATACCCATCATTCACTACTTTTCATTATATTTACATCCTAAATAGCCCAAATCCCTTATAAGAACAAAAGCCTTAATAGATCTCATGATCTACATTCCTACACTTACATCCACATGACCCTTCAATACCTATGTTGCTAAGTTTTCAAAGAGCATAAGGAATATATTCTCTCAGAGTGGTGAGTCCTCCATTCATTCATCTTACATGGACATTTCCATAATCTATTGAAAAAGGAAACATCTAAAACCATCTAAAAGGAAATTCGTTAAATCACACAATCATTATTGCCAAATATTGACTAAGGCACCAACATATTTTGTTTATTTCAAGGCACCAGCCTTGAATATATTATCAGTGGCTCTATCATCACAAAATCTAACCATAATAGGCAATGATACAACAACCTATCTTTTAGTTTTCATCATTACATTCTAGCTTCTTATGCATATAACCGTGAATTGAGTATAATATTTGATGATATTGTAAATTTATCACATTAAATGTGAAATCTCTTACGTGTGAGCTATTCAGTTTTCCAAGAAAAGCTTCAAATAGAAGTAGATCAACAACACATTGCATAGGATTTTAATGAACCATCATATCTATCACGCTTCTCTGACAAAGCCTATTGCATATCCTCTTCTAAAATGGGGACCATTCCAAGTTTACTCCTCACTTTAGCCACATAAGCGTACCACAGCCAATTTCAATCTTGTTGATATATTATTTTGCATCATGCGAACTACTGCTACCTTAAATCTCTCGATTTAAAAAAATCTCTTAACCTTAGCCTAGTGCACATCTTGTGAGATTTCCAGAAGCTTCACATTACAACTCAATGGGTCCCACAATGGTTAGTGAATGTAATAAAATGAATGAAAAAGACAATTAAAATGATGATGCTCTATATAGCAATCACTCACTATAAGCCCAACAATAATTTTATCTCCGTTACACCAGTCATGTGAAGAAGTGTTGGTCGTTACTAATGTGACTCCTCTTTTCAACAGCAGCAATGGTTTCAGCTTGGTTACACCAAACCCATCGCTAAGATGGTCAACCTCACCAAATGGATTGTACAACAAAGTGCATACATAAATCAGCATAATGAAGGATTAGATTCCTTTGAAAATCATTTAAATTGACATTATGCAACATTGTCTCATATTGAGACAAACAAGATGAGATATTTTATCTACTCAATTTAAAAACCGGTGCACTCGTCAAGATCCAACGGTCATAGTATTTATGTCTAAAACATGTCTTTGTTATCAATTTGCAGTCGTATTCATTTAGAAAATTTTTCATTTAGACTTTCAAAATTAAATTGTGAATATATGGATGGTTTATAACACTTTATTTTTTATGTAGCATGTTTTAGCTTTAATGATGTCAAGTACAAGCTTCGTAGTTTGGTGTAAATATGCTTTTAGTAATTCATGATGCCAAAAAGAAAGTATTATGTATTTTTAAGGTTGTTAACTTATTAAATTATATATTTGTGTGTGTGTGTGTGTGAGAGAGAGAGAGAGATGATATGGTGATGATAATATATGATAGTGATGATACTTATAAAGGACGTTGTGATGAGTTGAAATAATAATGCGAAATTGTGACAAATTCTAATATTGTTCGAGAAGTGTAATTTACAACATGATTGTAGGAGTACTTATATGTTTACATAATTGCATAGTTGAAATGAAATTACCCTCAAGCTATTTCCATATTTTCATTCAGTGGGATGTTATTTACACAACACGTCATTTGAATCTTTATATAGATCTGTTATCCTAAAAGCGGAAGGGATAGTTGATTCCAATATTCAATTTGGATCTCTAACTTATTTTAACAACAACAAACAGATTTTTATGATATTATTTATGTTTGGTTTAATTATGATGGGAAATAATCAATAAAAAAACATAGGATAGTATCAACCATGTCTGGAAAGCAAAGAAAACTACAAATAAAGCTGGAAGACTTTACTGGTTTGCATTTGCAAACCCTGTAGACTTTTATAAATATTTTACTAAAAAAAAGTCACTTAATTTAAGAATGCATGACACTTAAAAACTGCTTTCAAATCTTATTTTCTTAGCATGCACATGAGTGTGCACGCACCTATACATACGCACAAGATATGACTTGAAAATTTTTTTGAATAAAACATACATAAATTAAATTAACAAATACCAAACACCTATTTTCGAATCAAGAAAGAATTTATACATGCAATACAAGTGTATACATAAGCCACAAATAGATAATAGATTTTTTTAGAATTTGGGAGTGTTATCTTGGATACTTCCTTCTATCCCTCAAGTCTGAATAAACTCAACAATTTTCAGACAGTAAAAATAACTAATAGTGACTTTATTGTAAATCCTTCAAGAACATCAAGTGTTCATTCTTTTCCGTTACTCTTAAACCACAAATGTTCTTCCTTACGTATTTTAGCCCATTGAGATATTTAGTGCCATCCATATACATTTTGCAAAGAGTTTCTAAGCAATTCTCAGCAAGCTTCAGCGATGGACGGAATAAATTAAAATACAAGGTAAGCTATGCTAGGGCTTGGACAAAGGTGGTTAGTGCTTAATCACTTAAATATACATTAGTGGATCTTCACTTGTACTTTTAATTGCTCATTCACTCTCTTTCATTTTATATTTGCACTCGCATAACACAAAAACTAATGAGTGAACTAGGTTTGAATTTATGATTTATTTTTATAAAACCTAAACTACCCCACCACTAGGGATTGTGAGTCATGAAATGACCATCTAAATGCCTCTCCCAACGTTTTAAAACAAGATAATCCTGTCTGGTGCATCAAACAATCAAGTGAATAAGGTTTGTTCAGTTTAAGATCAAATAAAGAATCTTAACAAAATAAACATATCAAGATTGATCCTCCAATACTTTCAACCTGGACATTTCCATTTCAAGTCTCTTTCAAGTTCAACCATATGTCTATATGTTGCACAAATATGCACAAGAGAATGGAAATTATCAATATAACGTTTAATATCCTGATACTTTGAAATTTGGCCATTTTGTTCTTTATCACTCTGTAATTTGAATTTTTCCTTAGCCATGGTGGACTTACCTATAGTGCATTTTTTATAGCACAAAATCAAGGATACAATTTAAATGATCATATTGACAATATAAAATTTGTTTTGTAAGACAGTATACGATTCCCATAACAAGGAAGCCCAAAGACCCCTCTCCTCCACAACCACCGAGCAAAAGAAAATACTAAATTAACCATCTATATTACATCCATCAGCATAACATGGATAGGAAAAAATTATAAAACTTAAAATAGTAATGAATAAATAGTCAAAATATAATATTCATACTTCATGGCATTCTGATGATTAGACTACCTTGTGTTGAACAATGCAAACCAAAGGCCTTACCGTTCTAATTTTCAATTGAGTGTTATCTGTTTTGAGTTGAGTGAGACTACCATAACCCAATGGAAATATAAAATATACTAGTCCTTTTTTATAACCTAACGGGGAACTTTTTGAAATGAAAATTCAAAAAATATAAGTGCATGGAATTTTTTTAAAATAAAAGATTATCACCATGACTATAACCATGGATGCCCATCTTCAAACATCCTCTACTAAAAAATATTTCAGCATAACCTAAAAACTAGTACCATATACAATGATCTAACAAAACAATGACATGCCATGGAAGTTATTGTGAAAACCAAACTAGCTTAAGAGAATGTAATCCCTAAAAATCCAATACAGTGTTGAAGTTAGGGATCAAGAATTTAAAGCAACCAATATGCCACATCACGTTATTAAGGAAAACGTTGTACACAGCCATTCAAGGCGACTAGTGCAGATGTGGACGTGGGCGTGAGTTTGGGTGTGGGTGTATCCTTATGCAATTGGCCCATGCTCTATCTACTAGACCCAATGGGCCTTAAACAAAAAGTGCATGACCTAACTTTTGTTGGAGAATGCCCAGATGGGTTGCATGGTCTGCGCTTCACACAAGCGGGCACAACAAAGCTTTGGCATTAAAAATATACATGCAGTTCAAAATCAAGTATTAGTTAGCACTTGAAAAAACAAATTAAGGCAAATAAGTTGTCATGCAAAAAAGATGTGTAATGACATAAAAATAAATATATTATTAATGGAAAATGCATGTTGATTCATCTTTATTGAAGCTTATCTAATCTAAAATATTTGATTACGTTAACATTCTATAAGTAATAACTTATAACAATAATAATGTGTGCATATATTGAACATGAGCATTTTGGGCCTTTTCCCAAGTTCCTAAAGAAGTTACGGCAAAAAGTATAGTAGGACAGTTATATTTGTCCAAGATTGAGTTCCAAAGTTATCACCATATTCTGACTAGTGTGACCTCTACAATGATGTACAAACTTACTTTGTCAGTCAGAATACTTCCAGAAAGGTAAAAATCCATGGACAGCACAAAGTCCAAGGAAAAAAATTCCATGTGTTTAGATGCTAATTTTGACAAAAACACTCTTATAACAAAATTGGAATAGCGTCAAATCACTAAAGGGTACTTCACATCAACTCTAATACCAACAAAGATTATTTAGCACCAAGCCATCAACATAAATCTTTATATTAAGTTTTTGTTTTCTATAAAGTTGCATAAAAAATTGCCTAAGAAGAAACGACAGAGATTTTGTGCCAAACAATAGCACATAGTCCATTTGAAGCTAACATGGATGCAGGAAAAAGTTGTTGCCATCCTATTATGCTGAATCATACACTTAAGTTCGAAAATAAAAAAAATAATGAAACTTCTCCAAAAGTTTGTCAAGGTTGGAGGATGAAGCGGGACATGGATCATAAAACTGTTTTGAAAGTAATGCAAGCAAAAAGCCGTAATCCCATTAAACTTCATATTCCTTAATCCAAATTATTTAAATCAAAGAAACTCTTCGGTTGCCAGTACATTTAATATGTTAAATTGTCTGGCTACCAGTTAAGAATTGAGAAATAAAGGGAATATTTGTTCGTGTTTGAGCACCTAGCTTATCTTATGATAAGTTTCTCCTTCATCCTAAGCTTGACTTAAAGCTTGCTGAAGCATTAGCTTAAAAAGCCAAGTTAACTATGATAATTATACAATTGCTAATAAACATATAATGAACTAAAACTTATTACTCGATTATTCATTTTAAATAGTTAAGGGGTAATTAGGATTTTATTAAAATAATTAAGATTATAATACCATTTAGGCTAATTGAGCATGTACTAATTTAAAAATCATTTTATTTCAAAAAATTAAAAAAAA
>JXCR01122829.1:0-12401 GCA_002079205.1 Phalaenopsis hybrid cultivar | reverse complement strand
GTCAACAACCATAATTTTACCCCAATGGTTAACATGAATCCAATTTGTTCACATTCATATTTAACCTCTCTAAAAATACAAAATCATCAAACTTCCATGGCTACATGATCTAATTCTTTGCTTCAAGAAAAAAATTTTCATTGTTAGAAGTGGAACCCGGTACGACCTCTTCTTCCGCTCCTGGATCGTGAATCGCGGTCTCCCGCTCCCGCCTCCTCATTTCGTGAATCGTCGCGACTCCTCACGCTCCCGCACACGTGAACCGTTCCCGCCTCCATTTCGCGAAACGTCACCTCCTTTGTCCCGAAGCTTTCTGTTCACGATAAAAAAGGCTTCTCACTCGTGATGCTTGACTCTCCCCATCTCTCCAGATTTGCGAAATCCGCTGAAGAAGGATTCGGTTCCTTAGTTCGTGAAACATAAATAGAAAGGAGAAATCTCCTTTGATTCTTCTTCTTCTTGAGGCTTACAAAAGGGAAAGAAGAAGTTTTTTGTTTGAGGTGAATATAGTTGGAAGAAATTGTTGCTTGCGGTGTTTCCTTTCTTTGCACTTATCTTCTATTGTGACTCTCGAATATAGAGAGAGGAAATAAGAAATTTCTTCCTTGTAATTGTCAACGTGATCAGGCGGTGTACATTTCCTCAATTAGTAAAATCCTATGCAACTCCGTGGATGTAGGCGNTGCTTGCGGTGTTTCCTTTCTTTGCACTTATCTTCTATTGTGACTCTCGAATATAGAGAGAGGAAATAAGAATTTTCTTCCTTGTAATTGTCAATGTGATCAGGCGGTGTACATTTCCTCAATTAGTAAAATCCTATGCAACTCCGTGGATGTAGGCAATTTGTCGAACCACGTAAATCTGTGTGTTCTTTTTGTGTGAATTTTCTCGTGCTATTTTATTCAATTCGCNATGTAGGCGATTTGCCGAACCACGTAAATCTGTGTGTTCTTTTGGTGTGAATTTTCTCGTGCTACTTTATTCAATTCGTCGTCGATCGTTTTAAATTTCAAATATACCACAACATTCATCACATCATCACTCAATCTAATTAGAGGTGAAAACGAGCCGAACAAGAGCAAGCCTAGGCTCGGCTCGTGNTTGTTTCATTTTGTTAGGCATGACTCATATACTATATGAGGGACAGATGCTAGAGCGGAACGGAGCGAGCGGAGCGGAGCGGAAGAATCTATCCAATTGAGAGAGTTTGGTTATGTGTGTTGAGGGTGCGGGGGTAATTACACATTGTACTCTAAGGTTTTGNCAAAATAAAGCGGGCCAGCCTCAATAAATGCTTTTCACGTTTTGGAGATGATAAATTAATTATTGCCATTGAGTTGGTGAGAGTGAAGATTTCAGAAAGAATTGACCGTGGAAACAAAATTATGGGCCAATTACGTATACAGGACTGCAAATATTGATGTTTACAAATCAAACTCTTGTTTCATTTTGTTAGGCATGACTCATATACTATATGAGGGACAGATGCTAGAGCGGAACGGAGCGAGCGGAGCGGAGCGGAAGAATCTATCCAATTGAGAGAGTTTGGTTATGTGTGTTGAGGGTGCGGGGGTAATTACACATTGTACTCTAACGTTTTATATATATATATATATATATATATCATGTTTGTAATCCTAGGAATAATTCTGTACTCTTTTTCTGGAATTGAAAGAAAGTCGCCGCTCTGCTCCCGAGGACGTAGACATCTTTACCGAACCTCGTTAAATTTTTGTGTTCTTCTTCTGAATTTGTGTTTCTTTGCCCTAAATTCTTCAACACAGTTAAATATTAAAACTCATGCTAAAATTTCTACTAATATTTTTTTATTTTTGATTAAATTCTCAATGATTTAATTGTGGCACTCATTAAAAATAACTACAATATTTGGCATGTAGATGCCAACATTGTAGATGTTCTGTATGTATATGNACTAATATTTTTTTATTTTTGATTAAATTCTCAATGATTTAATTGTGGCACTCATTAAAAATAACTACAATACTTGGCATGTAGATGGCAACATTGTAGATGTTCTGTATGTATACAGGCTATAAATTAGGATTGAAACAAATTACTTACGGTGTCGCATCGCAGTCTTTTCTATTTATCAAAATTGCATTTAATTGCTTTTTCAGAAAGTTATAGCTCAAAGTTGTGTTTTAGTCTTTTCTGTCACTCTAAAATCTCTAATTCTATGCCCCATAATTTATTTTCTTATTTATTTGCACCCAACTTCCAAGGGCTTTGACCTCCCTGAATCTTAGATGTAATCTTCACTTTAGTTGTGAAACTCAACATATTTTAACAAATCAATTGATCAGATTGAAAGTAAATTAAGATCGAAGTGAAAAGATCATCACAAGTTCTTTAACATTTTCAAGACTCAACCAATTCAAATCACCATTTCACAAATCTCAACACAAGAAAAAAGACACAGAAAATTACTCAGAACTCATGGGAAATGTACGACAAAAGTCAGAATTTATATATAAAAACAAAGTCATACCAACTACAACAAGTAAATAACACTTATCTCTAATTCCTCCCCAAGCAAACTCCTCAAAGTTCCTCTGAGTCTCTTCCTTTCTTTACAGCACACAGAATTCTTCTTCAATGCGGCAATGAGGAAGAAATCTATCACTTTCCCTCCACTCTTACAGTCTCTCGAATAATTCCTCACAATATAACCTTAAATTAAACTCTCTACACTCTCCCAACACTTAACACTCCTCTATTTTGGGCTAAAAGCTTTTTTTAAAATTGTAGAAGAGTTTTCCCAAGAGTTGCCTAAGCATCCCTCCAAAAATTATCCGCATTCAATGCATCTTTTGAATTAACCGCCGATCTCGTCGTCGGCAGCCTCGGGGACGCCGGCGTCGGCCTCGAGGGCACCGTCGGCGGGCCTTCTAAATTAATTGGCCGGAGTCTCGGGAAATTCTCGTCGTCGCTGTCGTTGGGCTCGCCGTCGGCGCCCTAGTTCAAATCTTCAAATTTGGTTCTTTTTCGCTCCAAATTTGCACCTTTTTGCATATTTTTGCTCCAATAACCATAATTCATCATACATGCAATAAAACATAAAAAATAACTTTTTTTAAGTGCAATATCATCAAAAAGAGTGTAAAATAGGTATGAAGATCTCAACATATTTTCTTTCGGTCAAAATCCCCCAAACTTAACTACTACTTGTCCTGAAGTAATTTTAGTACTACATAAAAGTTATGATCTATTGTAGTAGAATTTTAATTCGGAAAGACTATAATTTTGATTTAAGTAAATATCATAGTGAGATTTTCAGAAAAAACTCAAGTAATTAAATTAAATCTATAGGTACCAGATTATCTAGTCATCAAGTTTAAGAGTTCTAGTCTTATATTCATTTCAAGAATGACTATATGTTGTAATATCAAATCACTTAGACTATTCAAATGATAGGAACTTCATGAGAACACTACGAGTAAAGATGTTAATCCATAAATATAAGTTCAGGAATGTATTTAAGTTTTCTCTTTGGGTAGGTCCAGTGAAGCCAATTTTTGATTAGGCATCTCCTCAAGCTTCTCCTCACTTTTATATTTTTTTTTATTTCTTTTCTTTTCTCTTTTTCATTTGGATTGCTTTCAATTCTACATATTTTTCTTTTCTTTTCAGGGATTGTTATCAATCCTTCATTTCTTTTTCAAGTGAGGATTACTATATCTAGATAGCCTTTAATGATTTTGAACTTCACTTTTATTTCCCTAAATTTGGAACTCAAAGCATTCCTTTACCTTATAAATATTTCATAGCTTTTACATCATTGAGCCCCAGCCTTTTCTTCTCAAATGAATTTCCATGATTCTTAATACTTTAAAATATAGCTTCGCTTACTATAAATAGTTAACTATAGTCTTTTTCTCTTATACTAAATATCATAATCCACAAAATTAATTTTCATTACAAAAATATTCCTTTAAATCCATCATAATATTTAAATATATACAAAATATAGTTATCTAAATTAAATTCACTACAGCTATCATATTAATAATTTTTGAAAATATTTAAATTGAGAACATATAATAGTTAATCTTTTTCTTTCCTCCCTAAATAATTTTTTAAAATATTGAAATAGAGGACATCTAATAGTTAATTTTTTTCTTCCCTCCAATATTTAAATAGTTATAAAAATATAGTTACCTGAATTAAATTCAATACATGAAATCATATAATTTTTGAAAATATTGAAATAGAGGACATCTAATAGTTAATCTTTTTCTTCCCTCCCCAAACATAAATTTTAAAAATATTTAAATTGAGAACATCTAATAGTTAATCTTTTTCTTCCCTCCCCCAAACTTGCATTTTTAAATATTTTGCAATTAATTCCAAATATTGAAATAGAGGACATCTAATAGTTAATCTTTTTCTTCCCTTCCCCAAACTTAAATTCAAATTGAGAACATCTAATAGTTAATCTTTTTCTTCCCTCCCCCAAACTTAAATTTTTCAATACGAAATGATACAGGTGGAAAGAAAAGTTCTAAATATAATTCATACCTCAGTATTTTAGGCATTTTCATCATTCTGAAATTTTTGCAGACTTTCTCAAAATTTCTACTTCATCTGGTCTGTAACATTAGAAGCTTTCTGTACATATAAATTATTAGAGAATTTGCTGGGTAATGCAATTTTGAAATAAGTACAAAAATAAATATTATACAAACACAATATTTCACTAACACATCTACAATACTAAACAAAACAATTACAATTAAAATGCGAAAAGAAAATCACATCACATTACAGTTTAACAAATTTAAACTACCATACCAAGAAATTATAATAATAATTACAAATTATCCATTTGCAATCTAAAAATAAAAATGAATGTACAAACACACAAACATTTATGTCTATTACAAAAATTACAAAATAAAAGTAAAAGTACATCAACTACTATCATATGTAAAAATCCTAAACTATATCTTCGTATCCTTAGTCAGCAGGTGGATTGGATTGATATTGAGTATATCGGGGGCATTCAGGAAAAGTAACATCAGGTTCACCACTGTAGTGTCGGGCCTGAGCTTCATAGTAAGCTATCTCAAAATCAGAATGCTTTTATAGGTACCCACTATCATAATCATATCTACGTTCTAAACCCCCAATTCATTCGTTTATTAGCTCTATAGTCTTTCGCNTTCGTTTAACTAACCGAACGAAAAAAAATTGTTCGCGTTTGTCTCGTTTACTTATCGAACGAATCGAACACGGACTCATTGACGAACCGAACACGAACTGTTCGCGAACAACGAGCTTTTTTGACAGCCCTAGCTGCAAGGTCAACTCATGCATTAAATCATTCAGAGTAGGGAAAATAGAAGGAGGAATGTCATAACTAGTAGAGGGGATATCGCTACTAGTAGAAGGTTCTTGACTTCTACACTCAGTTCTCTATTTCTCATGGGATTCATATGTCTTTAAATTAGCTTTACTAATGGGCTTCATAGGGTAAACCCATTCTTCATCTCCTCCCGCTTCCACTCCAGAAAGTTGGCAAAGTGCATAAATAAAACCAGCATGTCCCCTCCAAAAAGTTGGCAAAGTGCATAAATAAGGTCAGGATATCCTAGACCTCCACTTGTTTCACTCATAGAAAGTTGGCAAAGTGCATAAATAAGACCAGGATGTCCTAGACCTCCACTTGTTTCACTCCTTGCCGTGGTCAATATATTCTTAAAAATGATTCTCCCCACATTTATATTTCTATTATTCTGAATACAGAAATTCAGAATAGATCTATCTCTTGTTACCTCATTATGGTGATATGTAGGTAAGAGAGTAGAAGAAATAAAATAGTGTCACGCTTTAGATGTGACATTCAACATGAAAGCAGAAAAATTTACCCATTCCCGTTGCTTTATCTTCCATGTTCCTTTCCCGTCAGTGAGAAAGTAGGTGACATCATTCAGCGGGCCCTCCATTGTACTGAAGGTTTCATAGTGGCAGCTATAATAGTCTGAGACTTCATAAAAGGAGTTACTGCGGGCGACACTAAATTCAACAGAAAATCCCCGCACTCGAACGGTTCCGTCCTCAGAATAGAACACATTGGCATAAAATTCTCTTACAATATTTTCAGCAGCCTTATTGGTGGTATAACAAAAGTTTTCACATCTTCGTTCGATAATAACTCGTTCAATCTCTCCTCTCGGACTCTCATAAACTTGATCTTGTATATATTTCTTTCCTTCAAATACTGAAGTAAATCTCGATTGAGCCTTCACATTGACAAAGCGAGACTCGTCAAACTCAAGTCATCTCTCTTGTCGTGGAGTCATTCCAATCTAATCAAAATTATAGAAAAATTCCAAAATATAATTCAAATATGCAAATAATGGCTTCTAAGAGTGACTCAAAGAGTTCAAAATTAAATTCCATAAATTTCTTCCCAATATTTTTTCCACATTCTCAAATTTTCAGGTCTTCTCAATGTGGAAGAAATTCATGGTGAAAATCAAATATTTTTAGTTTGGAGTGAAGCTCATACCAAGAGATGATCAAATCCGGTGTCTAAATGCTTTGAAATCGCCCACAAATCCAAGATCTCTCAAGACGTAGATCAAAACTTTCATTTTTAAGAGGAAGGGGATGATGAATAGTGGCGGTTGACTGGTCAAAATCGCGGTTAAAGGTGTTTTTTTGGGATCTCGCAGTCGGCGGGGTCTTCGGCGCCATCAGCGAGCTCTATTGAATTAATATCCTAAGTCTCGAGAAAAGTCCACCGTCGGCGGCATCGAGGACGTCGTCGGCGGCATCGAGGACGCCATCGGCGAGCTCTATTGAATTTGTTCAATTTCTAGATTTTTGCAATTTCGATCAATTTCAAGCCTCAACGACATCCGTTCAATCATTATATACATAAATTTTAAATGATTAAATGATGTACTAACATAAATAAACATTCATGACACAAAACATCACAATTATATATAAATTTCAAGGGTTACAATACACATTACATGGCACACTTAAGTTTGGTATTTTCTCAACATTAATACATTAATTCAGCGTCACAATCCAAGCCACAACACTCAAAACGCTGAAAACAAACATCCTATGCTCAATCTCAATTATACAGAGATCTAAAAGCAAAATTCTAAAGCAAAGCAAACATAAGGTTCAAATCAAATTACATACATAGACATACAGGTAGCAAGGTAAATCAACTACTCTTCAGATTCAGTGCTTGATTCTCCTCTGAGATCACCCATTGACTGAACATGAACGAAGAGTTTATAGAAGGGTCGGTATGGAAATTCTTCACTAGAGTCCTCTTCTATCAATTTCATCTTTCTCATCAATCATATCAAACTTCCTTCGATATGTCCAGAGTGATCAAAATGTTTTTTCACCCTCCAGTTCAGATGATAAAAAAAATCAGAGATATTGTTAATTGCATTCATAACATTTTGTACCTCTTTCTCCAATTTCCTGATTTTGAGCATGATCATTAGTGTCTCTTCCGGAACTAAAGGCTGAATAGGCAGTGAATTTTGAGACGATTGATCCACAATAATAGTCATGTCATTTTCATCTTCATTGTCTGGAATCTCTCAGTTGGGTCCAAAGGTTTCCAAGGTAGAAGTACCATTTCCCAATTTTCATAAGATACTTGGAACTGACTGCAAAGTAAAAAAATTATGGAAGGATGTCCAAGCCCATAAGTTGATCCATGAACGATCAGACCCAGAACAGACTTCACAATTATAGATCCAATATCGATCGGCAGTCCCATTTGGATGCAGTAATTCCCAGTCTTCAGTTTCGTCCGTTAAATATTGGTAGAACTCATTCATTAGATTTCTTGTCGGGATGAAGTTGGAATAATGGCAGACAAGAACATTCTTGATCATTTATAACTCATTAATTTGTGTAGAAGTAAAAGTTATCCATTTACCTCGCACATACACGAATCCCTGGTTGATTCCATGCAAATTAGAATAAAATTCCTTCACCACAGGAACAACTACGGCATTTGTAGTGTAGCACAACTTTTCCCATCTTCGTCACATAATCATCTCTTCAATTGTCGTCGATGGATTATTCAATCCTCGATTCAGGAACCCTCTTTCCTTGATCAATCTCTTCTTTGTCAGCACTTTGTTGAAGATTCACTGTGCCTCGGCACTAATAAACTTTCTCCAGTTGAACACTCGCAATCTATGGTTTTCAGTGGAATTGGACGCCATAGGAATGAATTTAGTGGAGTTTCACTTCGTTTTTTAGGGAAATACAAACTTAGGAATCGAAAATTGAAGTTTAAAAGACGTAACTCCCGCCTAAAACCGCCAAAAAACCATCCATTCAAACTCCAGAAACCGTCATCCCGCCGGTCTCGCCGTCGATGGCGTCAAGGGCGCTGTCTGTGAGCCTTTAGAATTTAATTACTTCGACTTTCAGGAAAAATCCACCGTTGGTGCCCAAGGCAACAATTGCACAGTTTCGCACTGGTCCGAATGCATTCCAATTTTTTCTATGGATCCAATTTTTATGATGATTAAAGGGTAAATATGAGTAGTAGAGTTCAATACTACCACAAACTAACGATAATTTCAAATACAAAAACTATAATCACAATAAAAAGATAACTATGGGTTGTCTCCCATAAAGCGTTTGGTTTAACGTCGTCAGCCCGACCTATTCATATATTATTCATGTTGACTGATCAATCATAACTTTAGTTTCTAATCATGCCATAACTTTAGTTTCTCCTTATAAATTCTGTCATTATCATAAGATTCATTTTTTAAGTCTTCCAATTCATTCAATTGTAACAATCTCTTCTCACTAGCATCTTTTAAATTATAATTGAATTCTTTAATCGCCTAATATGCATTATGCTCCAATTACATTGGTAAGTGACAAGTCTTTCCAAAATTCAGTCTGTAAGGAGTCATTCTAATAGGAGTTTTATAAGCAATTTTGTGGGTCCAAGAATATTCTTTAATAAAACGCATGTAAAATCCAACATGTCCAAGAAAACTCCTAACCTCTCTTACATTCCTTTAATAAAACGCCTGTAAAAACAAACATGTTCAAGAAAACTCCTAACCTCTCTTACATTATTAGGAGGTGTTAATTTAGATATAACTTGAATTTTTGCAGGGTCTGCTTCCATACCAATTTCCGAAATTTTATGCCCTGACGCAATTCCTCTTGCAACCATAAATTGACATTTTTCAAAATTTAGAACTAAATTAATTCTTTCGCATAACTCCAAAACTTTTCAAGATAAATTAAGCATGGGTCAAATGATGTTTCAAATACATAGAAATCATCCAGAAATACTTTCAATCGGTCATCAATTAACTTACTAAATATATACATCATATATCTCTGGAATGTTGTAGGTGCATTACATAATCTAAAAGGCATTCTTCGAAAAGAAAAAGTGTCAAAAGGACTTGTAAATGTTGTCTTTTCCTAATTCTCAGAAACAATATGAATTTGATGGTAACCGGTATATTCATCTAAAAACTAAAAAATTTGTGCCCAGCAAGCTATCTACTATTTGGTCTAAAAATGATAAAGGGAAGTGATCTTTCCTAGTGGCAGTGTTTAAATTTCTATAATCAATGCAATTACGCCACCCAGTAACTTGTTTAATAGGTATTAAGTCATTATTCTCTTTTGTTTCAACAGTCACTCCTCTTTTTTTAGGAACACTATGAGTTGAACTTACCCAAGCACTATCTGGAATAGGATATATAATTCCAATATCCAACCATTTCAAAATTTCCTTCTTAACTACTTCTTTCATCATTGGGTTTAATCTCATTTGTGGATCAACTCTTGGTTTATATTGTTCATTTAGTATAATTCTGTGCATACAAATCGAATGACTAATTCCTTTAATATCAGTTAAGGTCTAACCAAAAGCTTTCTTATATCTTTTTAATGTATCCAAAAGTCTTTGCTCTTGCAAATCATTTAATTTTGAAGATATAATAACAGGTAGTGTAGACGAGTCTCCCATAAACACATACTTCAAGTGGTTAGGCAATATCTAATTGACGGAACTAGATTCTTATCAGCATTTTCTATAATATCCAGCATCTCAAATCTTCCCAGAACATAATTTAATTCTTCATTTTCTATTTCGTCCAAAATAACTTCATCATTATCTTCAAATTGTTCTTTCTCCTAAAAATGTTCTTTAAAGTGTTTGTTCCTAGATGTTCACTAATTTCCATGCGAAAACATTCATTATCTCTTTCAACAGCAGGGTATTTCAAAGATTTAACAATGTTAAAAGTCACTCTTGATCGTTAACTCTCATAGTTAATTCTCCCTTTTGAACATCTATCATAACTTTTCAAGTAGCTAAAAACGTCTCCCTAAAATAATAGGTATTTCTTTATCTTCCTCCATATCTAAGACAATAAAATCCACCTCTCCCTAAAATAATAGGTATTTCTTTATCTTCCTCCATATCTAAAATAATGAAATCCACCGGAAAGATAAATTTGATCTCCCTAAAATGATAGGTATTTCTTTATCTTCCTTCATATCTAAAACAATGAAATCCACAAAAAAGATAAATTTATCAACTTTTACTAACACATCTTCTATAACTCCCTTAGGATATATAACTGAACGATCCGCTAACTGAAGAGTTACAGAAGTAGGCGTCTTTTCAAGATTGATAGAGACATAAGATTAATGTTGGCTCCCAAATCACATAAACCTCTTCCATAAAATTTTTCACCGATAGCACACGGTATAGTGAAACTGCCTGGATCTTTTAATTTTTCAGGAAGTTTTTTTTTTTGAATAATTGTACTACACTATTCGCTAAGTGCAAAAGTTTCATTATCAGTGAACTTCCTTTTCTTGTTCAAAATATCTTTCATAAACTCCACATAATTGGGCATTTGCTCTAAATCTTCTACGAAGGGAATATTTACCGCTAATTTCTTAAAAATTTCTAAAAACTTGGAAAATTTTTTATTCTGTTTGTGTTGCTTCAATATTTGAGGAAATGATGGTGGAGGTTTCTCCACATTAATTTTCATTGGTGTAAGTGGATATTCTAAATATGGGTATTCACGATCCTTTTCTTTTTCTGTATCCACTTTCTCATTTTTAGTATCAGTTTCTTTCTGATTCTTTTTCACTTCATAATTATATTGCTTTAATTTTTTCTGTCCTTGATCATTAGGATTTGGTTCCACAGTACTAGGAAAAGTTCCTAATGTTCGGTTACTAAAAGCAGTAGCATATGCCCTAATTGATTTTCAATATTCTTAATAGCAGTTCCTTGATTTTGTAATTGATTTCCTATTTGGTTCCACAATACTTGGAAAAGTTCCTAATGTTTGGTTACTAAGCGCAGTAGCGATATGCCTTAATTGGTTTTCAATATTCTTAATAGCAGTTCCTTGATGTTGTAATTGATTTCCTTGAATCTATCACAGTACTAGGAAAAGTTCCTAATGTTCGGTTACTAAGCACAGTAGTGATATGCCCTAATTGTAATATTCTTAATAGCAGCTCCTTGATTTTGTAATTGATTTCCTTGAATTTGTAATTGATTTCCTTGATTCTAAGAAAAAGTTCCTAATGTTCGGTTACTAAGCGCAGTAGCGATATGTCCCAATTGGTTTTCAATGAGTTCCTTGATTTTGTAACTGATTTCCTTGAATTTGTAATTGATTTCCTTGATTCTACAATTGTTGACCCATGTTTAATATCATCTCTTCCATAGGCAACTTCTTTTCCTTAAATTGAGTGTTAATATTAAATCATAGAGGATAAGAAGGTCTATGATTAACATTTCCTTGGTTTGATGAATTTCCTAATGGGTTAACTGGGTTGTTCGCATATTGTTGACTTGTAGAAGAATTGTTATTCCAATTAAAATTAGGATAATTCTTCCAACCTGGGTTATAATAGTTTGAATAAGGGTTGTTGTGTCTATTATTAATAGCATTTAAAGTCTCATACGAAGGATGAACATCCACAAATTGCCAGATGAATTCTCTTCCATCATAGTAGGTGTTGGAGAATAATTGATTCCATAATGATCTAATTTCTTTGATATTGCAGCAATCTGCGAAGCTAACATAGATATTGCATCAGAATCATGGATACTAGCTACTTTTTTAGAATTTAACCTTTCAGAGGGCAATTGAAAATTATTGGTAGTCATCTCTTCTATCAACGAATAAGCCTCATCAAAAGGTTTTGACATTAAAGAACCATCAGCCGCAACATCTATGATCGATCTAAGTGATCCCACAAATCTATTATAAAAAGTTTAAATTATCAACCAATCTGGTAACGAATGACGATGACACTTTCTAAGAAGATCTTTAAATCTCTCCCAAGCTTCATATATCGACTCTCCATCAATC
>JXCR01122827.1:0-10726 GCA_002079205.1 Phalaenopsis hybrid cultivar | reverse complement strand
TTAACGCGTAAGGAACCATAAGCTCCTCTTATACATATATATATATATATATATATATATATATATATTCTATTGTGTCAAATAGGAGCAATCTTATTTTTTACCCTATTTCAAGTGTAAAGGGAATATGTACTAATCTAAAATTTAGTCCCTGGTTAGGTTGGGAGGATATTATTAAGGAGATTTGTATATGTAAATATTTATGAAGTGGACACCACTTAACGGTGCCAAAAGCTTGATGCAAGCAAATTTATAATAAATATGCAATATAATCCTAACAAAACTACTTCTATAAATATAATTTATCCTTTAATACTCTTTTTAAACAACCAAATCTCTTCTAAATATCAACATAAGTGAACGTGTCGTTTAAGTTAGAAAGGCCTTTAATGGAGTCCTAGATATTTAATGGATCCTACATGGGAGTTAGAAAATCCTAATGTAAATTAAGGAAATTATTTTATAATAAAAACAAAAATAAAATTAAAGTACAAAATTTGAAAATTGACTACTTAGGTGAATGCTTATTTAAATGTAGTAATAAGATTACATAAATTAAACTAAACTTAATACTAAACTTTTCAAAAGTAAAATTGTAAAAATTAAACAAAGTTTTTGTTGTGACGGAAAGTTCAAATTTAAGAAAGCACCATTCCCATTTACAATGAGTCTCTGGCTTTTGAAGAAATTGAAATCATTTGATAATATATATACAAACGGTTTTGTGCCAAACAAGAGCAATTATATTCGTTACCCTCTTCCAAGTGCTATAAAGAGCATTGACTAATCTAGTGTTTGGTCCCTAATTCTGTGGTTAGGCTAGGAGGATATCGGCTGCCACTCTAGAGCTCATACTATTCCCTCCCCTGAGGGCTAACAATCTCGTATTAGTTTCCAATCAATTGAATGAACCTGAGGGTTTTAATTTATTACCTCAAAATTTCCAATTCTGCATCAAAAAAAAATATATATTTTCCTATATATTTGCACCCAATCCCATAGATGACATACTCTCCCATGAAATCAAAAGTGATTCTCCCTATGTCATAAAAATCATATCTTATTTAAGAACATATGTCTCTCAACAAGTTTTAACATTTCAATTGGTCAGATCGAAAAGTAAATGAAGACCAGACTTCAAATCATCACAAATTACTATCATTTAAAACTGTAGAAAACAAAATTTATTCTTCACAAAACCATACCTTCAAATTAGGGAGAAGGATAAAGAAGACTACTCAGATTTCATAAGAAGGATACGATAAAACATGAATTTCATATATAAAAACAAGTTTGCAAAATAAAAGAAATAAAAATTCAACTTATCTCACAATCCTTCCCATGCAAACCCCTAGAAGTTCTCTCAAAGCCTTTTTCTCTTTACAATCACTCCCAATTCTCTCTTAAAAATTTAATGAAGAAGTAATCTCTCACCTTCCCTCTCCTCTTACAAACTGAGAAGAAAATCTCCTCTTCTCTCTCTCTCTAACTCTCTCGCCACACCCAAAAAGCCTTTTCTTTTTGTCCCCCTTAGCCTCTTCAAGTCTTCTTCATTTATTTCAGGCTGCCTCCTTTAGAAAAGAATTCAAAATTCCCTCCAAAAATTCCTCCAAAAGTCAACACTTTTAAATTCAAAAGATTTGTCATTTGATCAAAGAGTCACATCCCTTCGTAAAAAAACCTTCTAAAGTGTGTAGAACATATGTTCCTTTGAAAACTCACACAAAATTTGTCTCGAACAGTCTTAATTTGAAAAATTCATCCTTGGCGCATCATATGCCAGCTCTCTAGATTGTGGCGCATGATGCGCCAAATTCCAAAATTGGCTTTTTTTGCTCCAAATTTCATTCTTTTTGTCATTTTTGCTCCAACTGCCTGCNCTTGGCGCATCATATGCCAGCTCTCTAGATTGTGGCGCATGATGCGCCAAATTCCAAAATTGGCTTTTTTTGGTCCAAATTTCATTCTTTTTGTCATTTTTGCTCCAACTGCCTGCAAATGATATACCTGCAATAAAAACACAAATAAACCCTTCTTTAAAGTGTAATATCATCAAAAATAGGTATAAAATATGTACTTAAAATAGTATATTATTTTCATGTATCAAAATCCCCCAAACTTAAATATTACTTTTTCTCAAGTGACACTTTTATTAGATAAAGCATATGGCTTAGGATAGAGACTAACTTATAACTTCTATACTTAGTTTAATAAATAGAATAGCAAAATTTAAGAAAAAGCCTTTAATAACTTAGATTCAAGTTTTAAGTCTAGGAATACTTAACAATCAAATTGAAGATTTCTGAATCTATATTCATTTCAAGACAAATTGCAATTCATCATATTAAGGATATTTAGAACATTCATATAAAAATAAAACTTCTTGAAAACTTTACTAGGAATGCTACTAGTACTCTAATCTAAGTTTAAAAAATGTGATAAAGCTCCTTCCTTAAGTTGATTCAAGTGAAGCCAACTTTTGATTAGGCATCTCCTCAAGCTTTTCCTCACTTATTTTTAATTTATTTCCATTTATTTCTTTTTTTCTTTCATTTTAGAATATTTTCAATCCTTTCTTTTCTTTTCTTTTCTTTTACTAAGTGAGGATTACTATATCTGGATAGCCTTTAATGATTTGGAACTTCAGCATCCTTTTCCTAAAGTCAAAACTCTATACCTTTCTTTACTTTAGAAATTCATATTAGTTTATGATTTTTCATAAAGTCTCATTCCTTTCTTCTTACATGAAACTCTAAAATTCCTAACACTTCAAAAATACAATTTCCTTTACTTTAAATAGAAAAACATAGTCTTTTCCTATGATAATAAATACCTTGGACTTTAGAATTGACCTTCATTTTTAAAAATTCTTTACCTAAATTGTTCATAATACATATAAACAAAAGTATAGTCATTTAAAGTTAAATCTTAGTATCTCAGGCCATGTTAAATTAATTTTAGAAATATAGTTACTTAAGGAAAAATAAAATTTAGTTTACTCCTTTCCAAATAAATTTTTAATCCCCCCAATCTTAAGTTTTAAAATGACTTTAAAGATATTTTGAATATAAAATTTAACAGTTGAAAGAAAACACTAAATGCATGATAAAAAACCTAACCTGTAGAGGATTTTTTACTATGAAACTCGGCTTTGGTATACTACAGGTACTAACTGTAAAACTATATAAAGGCTTTAAAACATTAAATAAAACATAATATATTCTAGAGAACTTACTGGGAATTAAAAACATAATAAAAAAACTAAAAAACTAAACTGAAAATACTAAAAATGCAGAAAAAGTGAAAGTCTAAAATTACTATTACAGATTCGGTTCACAACACAACATAAAAATTCTTTTACTATAACAAGTTTTAAATAAAAGTACATCCCAATACAAACACAAACAACAAAAAAAACATAAAAAAAAAACTAAACTAGACTCATAAAACATCAATCTTCATCTCCTTCTGCTTCATCGTCTGATTCTTCTTCTTCTTCTTCTTCATCATCATGAATGGGAGTAAAGGGAGTCAAACTGGGGCAAGCAGGAAAGTCTACATTAGGTTCACCCCTAAGGTTTCTTACAATGATATTTTTAAAATCAATATCAAGTTGAACTCTCTTTTGTTGATACTCATCATTATATGTCTTCCTTGCTCCTATCTCTCCCAACTAATTTTGAAAATTTACTATATCCATCTATTGAGTCATCAGTTGGTCCATAATACCTTCAAGTGATACAGATCTAGAAGTAGATGCCCTTGCAGTAGATGTAGAGGGCCTATCCCTTCTTCCACTCCTAGACTCAACAAATGATTCTACTCTCTGAGTCATATGTCTCTCGATCAGATTTTGTGGCTGCATTCTCTCTTCATTTCTATGGGATTCTACTCTTGATTGTTCACATAGAATGAAAATCAAGGTAGGGTATCCCCATTCTCAAGCTGTAGAACTACCAGCTATACTCCGAGCATGTTAAATTATAAGTGCACCAACATATATTGCCTTCAAGTTCTAAATGTAATAGTTTAGCATAGCTCTATCTTTAGTAACATAAGTCAAATGATTTGTTGGCAATAGTCTGGCAGAAATGAAGTGGTGCCATACTTTTGACTAAATATTCAACAAGGAAACATGGAAATTAACTATCTTGTTCCACTCCCCTCTTCTATCAGTCAAAAATGCAATCACTTCCTCCAGTGATGAATTAATCATAACAAATGCAGCATATTCATCTAAAAATACAACTCTCAAACCATTAAAACTATTGATCCGATCAGCTGTAAACTCAACTTCTTTACCTCTAACTAGGAAATGATCTTCACTAGTACATCTCAGGTTTGCATAAAACTCCTGAACCATCGGGACAATTGCTACAACAGTGAAGTAGCAGAATCTTTCCCAATTTCTGGCAAGAATCAGTCTTTCAACCTCACCACCCGGGTTTGCAAATGCTTGCTCTTGGATCATTCTCTTGGTCTCCATCTGAGTATTGTAACTATGTTGGGCTTTAAAACTAACAATTCTTTATGCGTCGAAGTCCTCGGACGTCCGTCTTCTCTTAACTTGGGGAGCCATTTGAAAATTCTAAGAAAATCTAAATGTAGTCCAAATAAATTACTACATCAAAAATCTAACTCCTTAAGCAAGGTTATTTGGTAAGAAACTTTTCACCATGAGTTTTCTTCAAGTATTTTCATCAAAAATTCCAATTTTCGGATCTCCCAAAATCCATGGTGAAAATAAAATTTTTTTAATTAAAGTGAAGTTTTTACCAAGAGAAGATTAAATCTATTATGTTTAGCCTTCAAATCCTTCTCTTTTATCCACAATGTGATGCGCTAGATCAAGGTCTTAAGGCAGAAGATGACTCAATCAGCAAAAATGGAGTTTGCTCGTGTGATTTTACGGTTTTCTAGGCAATATAGCGTATTCAGAGCTTTGGCGCATCATGCACCAATTTGGCTCATCATGTGTCAAGGCTTCGTAAGTTGATGCATCATGCGCCAATCTGACGCAGCATGCGTCAATCTGATGCATCGTGCGCCAGAGCTCAAATTTTCGAGATTTTGGTTTTTGTGGAAATCTGCTCCATACCACTTTATGTCAACCTCTATATGACTCAAATAATCCTTTCTAAGCATAAATGAACATCACACTAACACCAATCTTTCACAAACAACATAAAACTCACATTTATATATATAATTTGTGCTATTACAAACTAAAATTTTTCAAGCCAACAAACATCAAATTCAGTGTTCTAAAGCAAACCAACATCCGAACACTGAAATCTAAACATCAAAATTCAAAATATAAACATAGACAGTGTTCATTATTAAGGAAATGCAATCCAACACAACAAACTAAAACAAACAGTACTAATCAAAACATTTTGTGCATAAATTAAGGTCAAACAACATCTTCTCTTTCGTCCTCCTAGATATCTCCCATAGATTGGTAGTGCACATACAAATAATAGAAGGGTCAAAATGGAAATTCAAAAATTGAATTTTTCTCGTCAATCCAAGCATGTTTCTTGAACATACGTATAAATCCATTTTCAATGTGCCTTTTATGTTCAAAATATTTCTTCAACATCCAATCTAGACTATCTAACATTTCAGTAATATTCCCAATCACATGCATGAGATTCTGTACATTATTTTCTATCTTCTTGATCCTTTTTGAAAGTGCACTCGAGTTGTAGTAGGGTTGAACAGGTGATGAATTATGAGATCCTTGATGCATCAGTACATTCATAAAATTTTCATCGCCCATTCCAATACAATTGCAGTAGAATTCTGGATCCGTCGGCTTCCAAGAAAGTTACATTTTTTCAAAGCATTCATAAGGTACTTGAGATTGACTATAAAGTAAGAAAATAGTTGATGGATGTCCCAGTCCAGTTGTAGATCCATTCACAATCAAATCCAAAATTGATTTCACAATAATAGCTCCAGCATTAGTAGGTTTTCCGGTTTGAATGCAATAATTTAGAATGACGCTCTCCTTAGTGACCTTACTAATTTTCATCGTAGGCATTAACTTCGATGCAACAAAGAAGTGTCAGGCTATTGAAATTAGATTTAAAAATAATGAAGGAAAACTTACATTTCCATTATCTCTGTTCTCCCGATTAACATCTTCATCTGTAACGTAGCCATAAAATTCATTCATGTTTTCTCTCGAGGGGTAAAGTTTGCATAATGATAGATAAACACATTTTCAATCATAAAAATCTCGTTTATTCTTGAGGGAGTGAATTGCACAAACCTACCTCGCACATATATTTTCCCTGGTTGATCCCATGAAGATTTACATAAAATTCTTTTCCTACGGGAACAACAACATTGACAGTAGTGTAGCAAAGCACTTCCCAATGCCTCTGCGCAATAATCTCTTCTACTCAAGTATTCGGCGTGCTGAATTCTTGATTCACAAATCCCCTTTCTTTGATAAGCCTCTTCTTCAATAGAACTCGATCATGTAATTTATGTGCATTGAAACTGACGAGCTTTCTCCGGTTGGAAATTTTAAGTCTAGCGGAGTTTCTATAGTGGGAAGCCATAGGACATGAAAAATGGTGACTCTTCCCTCTCTTTTCCCCCTAAAATATGGTATGGAGTAAGTTTTTTGGAGTTATATGGAGAAGAAACCGCCAAAAACCACCAAAAATAGCCATTTAACACATTTAAACATTTTTAGAACTGCGGCGGATCATGTGTTGATCTGGCGCATCATGCGCCAGCTCTCTGGATAGTGGCGCATCATGCGCCAATCTAGCGCATCATGCACTAGTTCCAGAATTTTGCCATTTCGATTTTGATCCAATAAACTCTCAATTTATCCATAAAATTAGGAAAATAAAGATGTATCTAAATATTTTATCAAATATACATACAACATACAGACATAGACATAAATATATGTGAACATAAACATAAATATACGTGAAATATCTCAAACAAAAAAGCTCAAAAATAAACTAAAAAACAACAAAAATGGGTTGCCTCCCACAAAGCACTTAGTTTAATGTAGCCAGCCCGACATTCCTAGCCTTATTCTGAGTGACCCAACTTTAGTGTCTCTATAAAAACTGGTCTTTGACAATCAAATTATTATATCAATATGTGTCCATTCACTTTAAATAATCTTCCAGCCTCGTGGTCTTCAATATTAACTGCCCCATAGGGATAGACTTTTATAACTCTAAATGGCCCTTTCCACCTAGACTTCAATTTTACAGGAAATAATTTCAATCTTGTATTGTATAATAAAACATCCTGTCCAGGTTCAAATTCTTTTTTTATTATCTTCCGATCATGCCATCATTTCATCTTTTCCTTATAAATCCTCGCATTATCTTAAGTTTTATTTCTGATTTTCTCAAACTCATTAATTTGCAAAAAACTTTTCTCACCAGCTTCTTTCAAATTGAATTGAATTCTTTTATAGCCCAATATAATTTATGCTCCAATTCAACTGGCAAGTGACAAGTTTTCCCAAAAATTAATCTAAAAAGGGACATTCTTGTAGGTGTCTTATAGGTTGTACTATATACCCATAATGCAGTATCTAATATAGTAGACCAATCCATTTTACTAATGTTAATACTCATTTCCAAAATTATCTTACTTTCACGATTAGATATTTTCTCTAAGCCACTCGTCTAGGGATGATAAGAAGTTGTAACTTTATACACTATATCATATTTTTCCACAAAACTTGTAATTGTTGCATTTCTAAAATGAGATCCTCCATTGATAATGATTACTCTAGACATTCTATATCTTACAAAAATATTTTTAATTAAAAATTTTGAAACACTACGAGCATCATATCAAGGTAAAGCAATTGCTTCAATCCATTTTGAAACGTAATCCACTGTAATCAATATGTATATATTTCTGAATTAAGGTATAAATGATCACACAAAATCCAATCCCCATGCATCAAGAATTTCAATTTCTAAATTAAAATTTAGAGGCTTTTCACTTCTTCATGAAATATTACCTAATCTTTAACACTGATCACATGTTTTGATATATATATTAATATTTTTAAATAGAGTAGGCCAATAAAAATCAGATTATAAAATTTTATGAACAATACTATCATTTCCAAAAATGTCTTGTAAATTCAAAATCATGGCATTTTTGAATAATCTCTTGAATTTCTTTATAAGGCACACATCGTCTCATCATTAAATATTTACATTGCTTATAAATAAGGATCATCCCAAAAATATGATTTTGCATCAGGAATGAATTTTTTTTCCTGCTATTTTGTGAATCCATATGGTAAAATACTTCTAATAATATAATTTATAATATTAGCATACCAAGTTAATTCTCATTCTTTTACAGTATAAAGTTGTTCATTAAGAAAAGTTTCATTAATCTCTCTTTTCATATCTATTATTTCTTTTTATTCTAGCCTCGGTAGATGATCAACAATTTGATTATCAATTTCTTTCCTATCGACTAATATGAAATCAAACTCTTGCTCCAGAAGTACTTATCTAATTAATCATAGTTTAACATCATTCTTTTGCATCAAATATTTAATAATCGAATGGTCACTATGCACAACACATTTAGTTCCAATTAAATATGACCTAAACTTATCGAAAGCATACACAATATCTAATAACTCTCTTTCAGTGATTGTGTAAATAATTTGAGCACCATTAAGAGTCTTACTAGCATAGTATATAACTTTAAAAATCTTATCATATCTCTGCTCTAAAACAACTCCAATTGCATAATAACTAGCATCACACATTAATTCAAAAGGTTTCTCCCAATCTGGTGAAACAATTATAAGAGCAATGATCATTTTTTTCTTTAAAGTTTCAAAGGCTTTGAGGCAATCTTGATTAAAATCAAATTATGTATCTTTCTCTAAAAGTTTGCATAAAGGTTTAGTAAATTTTGAAAAATCTTTAATATATCTCCTTTAAAATCTAGCATGTCCTAAAAAACTCTGAACTCCTCTTACTGTGGTAGGTGGAGGTAGGTTTGATATAACCTATATTTTTGCAGGATCTACTTCCATGCCATTTTCTGAAATTTTATGTTCAAACACAGCTCCTCCTGCAACCATAAATTAAAATTTTTCCCAATTCAATATAAGATTAGTCTTTCACAACATTCTAGAACTTTCTCTAAATGATTTAGACATATTTTGAATGAAATTACAAATGCAGAAAAGGCGTCCATAAAGACTTTAATCCCTTTTTCAATCAAATCGCTGAAAATTTACATCATACATCTTCAAAACGTTGTAGGTGCATTACATAATCCAAAAGGCATTCGCCGAAATGCAAAAGTTCTAAAAGGACTAGTAAATATTGTTTACTCTTGACTCTCTAGAGCAATAGGAATTTGATGATAACCGGTATATCCATCTAAAAAATAAAAATATTTATGCGCAGCTAAGCTATCCAACATCTGGTCCAAAAAGGGTAATGGAAAATGATCCTTTCTGGTGGCAGAATTTAATTTTTGTTAATCTATGCAGATTCGCCAACCAGTGAGTTGTCTTGTTGATTTCAATTCATTATGCTCATTTTTTACTACAGTCACACTTCCTTTCTTTAGAACACATTGAATTGGACTAACTCAAGTACTATCTGAAATAGGATATATTATTCTAGCATCTAACCATTTTAAAATTTCTTAATTTACTACTTCTTTCATCATAGGATTTAATCTCCTTTGAGGGTCAGCTCTTGGTTTATGTTGATCTTCTAATAAGATTCTATGCATACAAATTGAAGGACTGTTTCCTTTAATATCAGCTAATGTCCATCCAAATGCTTTTTTATATCTTTTCAAATTTTCTAACAACTATTGTTCTTGCATATCAGTTAATTCTGAGGATACTATAACAGGTAATGTAGACAAATCTCTTAAAAATGCATACTTCAAATGTGTAGGAAGCATTTTCAATTCTAGTTCAAGGGGTTTCTCAATAGATGAAATCAAATTCTTGTTACTTTTTGTAGGATCTAATATTTCAAATCTTTCTTAAACATAATCCATAACTTCATTACTCACTTCCATATATTCATCTTGAATTCTATCCTCATCTTGATATTCATTATATTCCTTTTTAAATTCCCTTTTAAAAGTTTTCTTGAAATATTCATGGCTTAAATAGTCATTAATATCCATTCTGAAGCATTCAATCTCTTGCTCTTTTGCAGGGTGCCTCATTGATTTTGCAATATTAAATGTAACCTCTTAATCACTAACTCATAGTTAGTTCTCCATTCTGCACATCTATCAAAGCTCTTTTAGTGGCTAGGAATGGACTTCTTAAAGTGATAGGAATTTCTTTATCTTCATCCAAATCTAATATAATAAAGTCCACAGGAAAGATAAACTTATCAACTCTTACCAAAATATCTTCTATAGCTCATTTAGGATAGATAATCAAATGATCAGCTAACCGTAGAGTTACAGTTGTAGGTGAAATATCTTATAAGACCAACCCTCTAAAAATTGATAATGATATAAGATTAATACAGACTCCTAAATCACAAAAAGCTTTTCCATAAAATCGTTCACCAATAGCACAAAAAATTGCAAAACATTCAGGATCGTTAAGTTTTTCAAGAAAATTTTTCTGAATTATAGTGCTATACTCTTCGTTAAGTGCAACAATCTCATTATCTACAAACTTCATTTTCTTATTAAGTATATCCTTCATGAACTT
>JXCR01122817.1:0-12810 GCA_002079205.1 Phalaenopsis hybrid cultivar | reverse complement strand
ATTTTTCAATAACTTGAATTTTTGTAGGATTTACCTCCATGCCATGTTCAGAAATTTTATGCCCAAGCACAATTCCTCCTGCAACCATAAATTGGAATTTTTTCCAATTTAGTACTAATTTTGATTTTTCACATAATTCTAGAACTTTTTCTAAATTATTTAAAAATAATTCAAATGAAGTCTCAAACAAAGAGAAATAATGCATAAATACTTCCATTCCATGTTCAATCAAATTGATAAATATTGACATCATACATCTTTGAAATGTCGCATGTGCATTGCATTGTCCAAAAGACATTCTGTGAAAAGAAAATGTTCCATAAGGGCTTGTAAATTTTATTTTCTCTTAATCCTCATGAGCAATTGGAATTTGATGATAATCGGCATATCCATCTAATAAGTAGTAATATTTGTTTCCAGCCAATCTATCCAACATTTGGTCTAGAAAGGGAAGTGATCTTTCTTGGTGGCCATGTTTAATTTTCTATAGTCTATACAAATTCACCAACCAGTAATTTGTCTTATTGGAATTAATTCATTTTTTCCATTTACTAATGGTCAATCCTTCTTTCCTTGGAACACAGTGAATTGGACTCACCCAAGCACTGTTTGAAATATGATATATAATTCCAACATTTAACCATTTTAAAATTCTTTTCAACATTTCTATTAATTTTTTATCTTAAGTTTCAGTTAACTCAGAAGATACAATAATATGCAATGTAGATGATTCTCCTAAAAACACATATTTTAAATGGGCAGGTAATACTTTCACTTCAAGTTAAGGTGGTTCAATACTTGAAGGAATAAGATTTTTATTATCATTTTCCAACAAATCTAAAGTTTCAAATTTGTCGTGAATATAATCTTAATTTTCTTCTTTTATTTCATTCTCATTCTCACTAATTTTTTCTTGCCTTGATTTTTCTTCAAACTCTTTCTTAAATTGCTCATTGCTTAGATAATCACTAACTTCCATCCTAAAATATTCATTATCTTTTTCTATTACAGGATATTTCATAGCTTTTATAATGTTAAATGTTACTTCTTGATCATTAACTCTCATTATTAATTCTCTTTTTTGCACATCTATCACAGCTCTCCCTGTTGGAAGAAATGGTCTCCCCCAAAATAATATATCTTCCTCCATATCTAATACTATAAAGTCTACAGGGAAAATAAATTTATCCACTTTTACTAAAACATCTTCTATAAGTCCTTTAGGATAAGTTATTGATTGATCAACTAACTAAAGAGTTAAAATAGTAGGGGAAATCTCTCCTAAATCTAAATGTTTAAAAAATGATAGAAGCATAAGATTGATACTCGCTCCTAAATCACATAAGGCTTTTCCAAAAAAAAATTTCACCTATTGTACAAGGTATAGTAAAACTACTAGGATCTTTTATATTTTTAGGATGCTTTTTTTGAATAATAGTGCTACACTCTTCACTGAGTACAACGGTCTCATGATACTAGGTATGGAAGATACTAGCTCTCACTCTAGAGTTTCCTCTTCTCCCTTCACCTGGGGGCTAACATCTAAATCTGAAACTATAAATAAAATTAAGAGCTTTAGCCTGTCACTCTAAACTCCTCTAATTATACACCCTTAAAAAGTTTATTTCTCTATTTATTTGCACTTAACCACATGAACCACATTCTCATTCATGAAATAAATATGTGATTCTAACCATTTGTTGATTGAGACAATACCATATCGGATCTTATATGTTCTCATAACAAGTATTCGCATCTTATTGGCCAAATCAAGAAGTAAATGAAGTGAAAGGTTTCAAATCATCATAACTTCTTCCAACATTGAAGTAGAATACTTCACACAACTTCTTTTAATTACTTAATCACATATCATTTTAAGGAAAAAGATAAAGAAAACTACTCAGAATCCATGGAGAAAACACATCCACACATGAGTTTAAAAGTAGAAATCATGCACACAAATAAGAAATCTAAATTAAAACCAAGTGTAGTCACAAAGATAAATATTTATCTCAAATCTTCTCCACCAAATGACTTGAAGTTTCCTCAATTCTCTTCCATAACTCACAACATAAACCACACTCAAAATAAAAAGAAAGTGGTCGGCGGTGGTGGCGGATGTTACTTGGATGAATGATGGCTATGGATGTCTAATGGCTAGCCTCCTTCCTTTGATGATCCAAGTCTTCTTTAATAAAAATCCAGAAGGTGTCTTGGTGTATCTTTAAAATGTGTCTGCATTTAATGAACTTTTTAGAAGTTCCTTCTTTCAGAAGCCAATTGAATGAATTTTTGTGTCCATGGATTATTTACCAGATTTTGACCCAGTTTTGCTTCAAATACCTCTTCAAAAATTTGTCTAAATTCAATGAATCATCAAATAACTATCTCAGGCGCTTAAGCGCGGGGTACCTGGCGCATAAACGCAACTCTCTAGCCCATAGTCGCCAATGCTGGGCGCTTAGGTGCCCTAGTCATTTTTGCACCTTCATCATTTTTGTTCCAAAATTAACTCTTTTTCACTCCTTCAAGCATTTCTAATACATTTAAATGTGCCTGAAAGAAAAATACACAAATATCTTTCATTAAAGCATAATATCTCAAAAATAAGTATAAAAATGTGTAAAAAAATACTATATATTTTAGGTGTATCAATTGCCTCGATGTAGAGGATGACTCTGAAGATCAGCCAATAGATGATGCTCCACTAGAATTTGAAGAAGATATTAAGTCAACCGTTGATGAATTGAATGAATTCAACCTCGAGACTGAGGAGCAACCTTGACCAATCTTTATAAGTTCTCTACTCAGCAATGAAGAATCTAAGGAATTGATAAAGTTATTGTCAAAATTTAAAGATCACTTTCCCTAGAGCTATGATTAAATGTCAGGCTTATCACCAAAAGTTTTAGTTCATAAGCTCAGGGTGGACAAAGATATGACCACAGTGAAATAAGCTCCCAGAAGGATGCGCCTCGAGATAGAGCAGCAATCATTACTAAGATAAAGAATTTAGTAGATGTTAACTTCATGAGAGAAGAACGATACTCTACATGGTTAGCAAACATCATGACAGTTAAAAAGAAAAATGGACAAATTTGTGTAAGTGTTGATTTCAAGGAGTTAAATAAAGCATGCCCAAAAGAAGAGTTTCCGCTACCGATACCAAAATTAATGGTGGACATCGCTTCGATGGATGAGATTTTTTCTTTCATGGATGGCTCATTAGGTTACAACCAAAATCAAGATGGCTCCAGATGATGTAGCACTTATAGCTTTTAGGATGCCGATTAGAATTTTTTGCTAAATAGTAATGTCATTCAGGTTGAAGAACACCAGAGCAACATATCAATGAGCTATGATGAAGATTTTTGATGACTGATCTTGATGTTCTATATAGATGTTAAATGTGATGTATGCAATTATATGCTTAACTTCCTTAATAATGATTCTTACTTTGCAACAAAGCCAAAAACTTGATCCCAAGCAAAAGCTAGGTAATCTTTTTACTATGAAGCAAATAAGAATAAAGTTATAATATTTAGTTATGAGATACTATGTAAGTATACCTATCGTTATTAAGTAATATAGGACTTTTTGATTAAGCCCTATATATCAAACCCACAGTGATAAATACTATATGAACCATAAAGATTAAGAGAAATCAAATAATAAAATTTTACTTAATAAAATATGCTTACTTAAACTCTAGATGCTATAATAGGAATGAAAATTTGATTCTTTATTTGCAATTTTTTTATAATTGAAAATAAAGTAAGAAACTAATTAACTTAACTAAATACTTACAAGATGAAAGTGATATAAATAAAATATATTTTTCCTTATCATGAATCAGTAACAAGTATAGAAATTTTGTTGTGGAAGTATTCTAATTGTGTTGTGACAAATAGAAGCAATAATATTCATTACCCTTACTAGAGATGCTATAGAGAACATTAGTTAATCTTTAGTTTGAATAGTTTTGAAGACCAGTTAGGTAGGGAAGATACTAGCTCTCACTCTAGAGTTCCCTCTTCTCCCTCAACCTAGGGGCTAACATCTCATATCAGAACCTAAAACTATAAATAAAATTTGGGGCTTTAGCCTATCACTCTAAAGTCATCTAATTCTATACCCTTCAAAGTTTATTTCCCTATTTATTTGCACTCAACCCCATGAACTACATTATCATCCATGAAATCAAATGTGATTCTTACTATTTGTTGACTAAGACAATACCATCTCAGATCTGACATGTTCTCACAACTAGTATTAACATCTTAATTGGACAAATCAAGAAGTAAATGAAGTACAAGGTTTAAAATCATCACAACTTCTTCCAACATTAAAGTATATTACTTCACACAACTTCTTTTCAATACTTAATCACTTATTATTTTAAGGAAAAAGATAAAGATAACTACTCGAATCCATAGAGAAAACACAACCACACTTGAGTTTAAAAGTATAAATCATGAACACAGAAAAAGTCTGAATCAAAACCAAATGTAATCACAAAGATATACACTTATCTCAAATCCTCTCCACCAAATGTCTTGAAGTTCCTTTGAATTCTTTTCCTTCACTCACAATACAAACTAAAACTCAAAATAAAAAGAAAAGGTGGATGGTTACGGCGGTTACTTGGAATGGATGGATGATTGGCTGTTGGCTGACCTCTTCATTGATGATCTAAGCCTTCTTTAATAAAAATCCAAAGGGTGTCTTGGTGACTCTTCAAAATGTCTCTCTATTCAATGAATCTTCTAGAAGTTGCCACCTTTCAATAGCCAATTGAATGAATTTTCATGTCCATGAACTTTTTTCCACGTTTTTACCAAGTGTTTCTTCAAACGCCTCTTCCAAAATTCATCCAAATTCAATGAATCATCAAATAACTACTTCTGGCGCTTAAGCGCGGAGTACCTGGCGCTTAGGCGCGGCCCTCTCTGTATAACTGACGCGTAAGTGCCAGTCTTGGGCGCTTAGGCGCCTTAGTTCATTTTTTTGCACCTTCTTCATTTTTGTTCCAAATTTGATCATTTTTCACTCCTTTTACTCTTTTTCATCCATTTGTTTGTACTTGAAAGAAAAACACACAAAATACATTTCATTAAAGCACAATATCTCAAAAATAAGTATAAAAATGTGTACTAAAAGACTATATATTTTAGGTTTTATCAAAATCCCCCAAACTTAAAATGTTACTTGTCCTCAAGGGACACTCCAATATTTTAAAAACTAAATAAGTAGATTATGTATATGAGTTTCTTTACGAGTTTCTAAAAATTTGATGTATAAATATAGTAGTCTAATTTAGTAAAAAATATTAGTAAATGAGACCAACTTAGAGTTTAGAAATTTTTAATGTAAAGAAGTTTGAAAATATGAGTTCCTATCTATTTAACAAATATTATAGATTTTCCAAATATAGAGTTTAGGCATTATATCATCTCCACTTAAAAAATTTTATCAAGCATAATTTTACTTACTATATTATATCCTTCAGCTTAAGAGTTTCTCAAGTCTTATACTTTAAAATGATTAGATATGAAACTAATTTTTAATTAGGCACTAATCCTCAAGCTTCTCCTCCATTTTTCAACTTTTTTTTCTTATTCTTTTCCCTTTTTCTTTTTTTTTTCAAGTAAGGATTACTATACCTGGATAGGCCTTTCATGATTTTGAATTCCACTCTTCCTTTCTTAAAGTAAATATTTTGAATTCCACTCTTCTTTTTCCAAAGTAAGATTGAATAAGAGTTATCTTATCTCCACAAAAGTTAAGTAATATGTACCACCAGTATGGCACTTGTAGTGGTAGTTGAAACTCTAATTCAACAATATGTCATGTTTCCTAGAATACCAAGTAAGTATGTATAGAAACAACAAATGGCTTCATGATAAGGTTACTCAAGATTTCAATCATGCTCCGTTCTACCATCTCCATTATTCACAACTACTTCTAAATGGATTTATAACACGGAGATTTGCATATGCAAATATTTATGAAGTTGACACCACTTAAAGGTGCCAAAAACATGATGCACGCAGATTTATAATAAATATGCAATATAATCCTAACAAAAAAGTTTTTATAAATATAATTTATCCTTTAAAACTCTTTTTAAACTGCCAAGTCTCTCTTAAATATCAATGCAAGTATACATATCGTTCAAGTAATGAAGGGCCCTAATGGAGTTCTAGATATCAATCCCACAAGGAGTTGGAAAATCCTAAAGTAAATTATAAAAATTATTTTATAATAAAAAAAAAATAAAGTGAAAAATTTGAAAATTGGCTACTCAGGTGAATGCTAATTAAAATGAAGATGTAAGATTATAGAAATTAAACTAAACTAAATACTAAACTTTCAAAATTAAAATTGTGAAAATTAAATAAAGTTTTTGTTATGATGGAAAGTTCAAATTTAAGAAAGCATCCTTCCCCTTTACAATGAGTATATAGTTTATGAAGAAATAGAGATCATTGAAAATATATATATAAATTATTTTGTGCCAAATAGGAGCAATCATATTCTTTATCCTCTTCTGAGTGCTATAAAGAACATTGACAAATCCAGAGTTTTGTCCCTAATTTTGTGTTTTGGCTGGGAGGATATTGGATGGCACTCCAGAGCTCCAACTACTCCCTCCCCTAAGGGCTAACAATCTTGTATTAGTTTCCAATCAACTGAACCAAATTCAAGGTTTTAATCTATCACCTTAAAATCTTCAATTCTACATCTAACAAGTATATTTCCTATTTATTTACACCCAATCCCATGGATGACATACTTTCCCATGAAATGAAATGTGAGTCTCCATATGTTGTGGAAATCATATCTCATTTAAGAACATATGTCTCTTAACAAGTTTTAACATTTCAGTTGGCCAGATCAAAAAAAATATGAAGATTAGAGTTCAAATCATCACAAATTATTATCATTTAAAATCGTAGAAAACAAAATCCATTATTCACAAAACCATATCTTCAAAGTATGGAGAAGGATAAAGAAGACTTCAGAATTCATGACAAGGACACAATAAAATTTGAATTTCTTATAAAACAAAAAATTTAAAAAATAAAACAAATAAAAATACAAATTATGTCACAATCATTCCCAAGAAAATCCCTAAAAGTTCTCTCCAAGCTTTTCTCTCTTTACAATCACTCCCAATTCTCTCTTAGAAATGTAATGAAGAAGAAATCTCTCACCTTCCCTCTCCTCTTACAAACCTAGAAGAAAATTTCCTCTTCTCTCTCTCTCTAACTCTCACGCCACATCTCTCAAAAGCCTCTTCTTTTCTTCTTCTTTTATTTTGGGTTGTCTCCTTTGGGAAAGAATTCAAAATTCTCTCTAAAAATTCCTCCAAAAGTCAACTCTTTTGAATTTAAAAGATGTGTTATTTGATCCAAGAGTCATATCCCTTCATAAAAGAACCTTCTAAAGTGTCTAGATGCATTAAATTACTCCAAGACGTGTGTAGAACCAATGTCCCTTTGAAATTTCATGCAAAATTCATCTCAAACTGCCTTAATTTGAAAAAGTCATCCCTGGCGCATCATGCACTAGCTCTCTGGATTTTGGTGCAGCGCATGATGTGCCAGAATACAAAATTGGCTCTTTTTGCTCCAAATTTTGTCCTTTTTGTAATTTTTGCTCCAAATGCCTAAAAATGTATACCTACAGCAAAAACACAAAAATACCCCTCTTTAAAGTGTAATATCACCAAAAATAAGCATAATATAGGTACTTAAAATAGTATATTATTTTGGTGTATCAAAATCCCCCAAACTTAAATGTTACTTGTCCTTAAGTGACACTTTTATTACATAAAAGCATATGGGTTAGAATAGAGATTAACTTATAACTTCTATACTTTAGTATAATAAATAGAATAGGAAATTTTAAGAAAAAACATTTAATAACTTAGATTCAAGTTCTAAGCCTAGGAATACTTATCAATCAAATTTAAGATTTCTGAATCTCTATTCATTTCAAGAAGAATTGCAATTTATTATATTAAGGACATTTAGAAAATTCATATGAAAAGGAACTTCATGAAAACTTTACTAGGAATGTTATTAATACTCCAATATAAGTTTAGAAAATGTAATAAAGCTCCTTCCTTAAGTTGATTCAAGTGAAGCCAATTTTTTACTAGGCATCTCCTCAAGCTTCTCCTCACTTATTTTTCTTTTCTTTTTTTTTTCTTTTCTTTTAGGATCTTTTCAATCCTTTATTTTTTTTTTCTTTTTCTAAGTGAGGATTACTATATCTGGATAGCTTTTAATGATTTTGAACTTCACTATCCCCTTCTTAAAGTGAAATCTCTATACCTTTCTTTACTTTATAAATTCATATTAATTTATGATTTTTCAAAGTCTCATTCCTTTCTTCTTACATGAAACTCTAAAATTCTTAAAACTTCAAAAATACAATTTCCTTTACTTTAAATAAAAAAAAAAACATAGTCTTATCCTATCATACCAAATATCTTTAACTTTAGAATTGACCTTCATTATTAAAAATACTTTACCTAAATTTACCATAATACTTATAAACATAAGTATAGTCATTTAAAGTTAAATCTTAATACCCCATGTAAAGTTAAATTAATTTTAAAAATATAGATACTAAAGGAAAAATAAAATTTAGTTTACTCCTTTTCAAAATAAAATTTTTGTCCCTCAAACTTAAGTTTTTAAATGACTTCAAAAATATTTTGAACATAAAATTTAATAAGTGAAAGAAAACAGTAAATGCATGAAAATAAAAATTGACCTATAGAGGATTTATGACTATGAAACTAGGCTCTGGTATACTGCAAGTACTAAGTGTAAGACTTCATACAGTCTTTAAACCATTAAATAAAATATAATATATTCTGGAGAACTTGTTGAGAATAAATATAAAATAGAAAAACGGAACTGACAAACTAAACTGAAAATACTAAAAATGCAGAAAAAGTGAAAGTCTACAATTACTATTACAGATTCAGTTCACAACACAACATAAAAAGTCTTTTACTACAGGTTTCAAATAAAATTACATCCCAATACAAACACAAACAACAACCAGACATCAAAATAACTACACAAGACTCATAAAACATCAATCTTCATCTCCTTCCTCTTCATCATCATCATCATCATCATCATCATCATGAATGGGAGTATAGGGACTGAAACTAGGGCAAGCAGGAAAGTCCACGTTACGTTCACCGCTAAGGTGACTTATCATGGCATTTTCAACATCAATATCATGTTGAACTCTCCTGTGTTGACATTCATCATTATATGCATTCATTACTCCAATCTCTCCTAATTGAGTTTGAATATTTACTATATCCATCAGTTGAATCATCAGTTGGTCCATAATACCTTCAAGTGATATAGATCTAGAAGTAGATGCCCCTACAACAGATGTAGAGGGTCTATCTCTTCTTCCACTTCTAGACTCAATAAATGATTCTACTCTCTGAATCATATGTCTCCTGATCGGATTTTTTTGCTTCAATCTCCCTTCATTTCTATGGGATTCTACTCTTGATTGTTCACATAGAGTGAAAAAACAAGGCAGGGTATCCCAATCCTCCAATTGTAGAACTACCAGCAATACTTCGAGCATGTTAAACTATAATTGCACCCACATATATTGCCTTCATGTTTTGAATGTAATAGTTGCATACAGCTCTATCTTCAGTAACATTAGCCAAATGATTTGTTGGCAACAATCTGAGAAAAATGAAGTGGTGTCATATTTTTGACTGAATAGTCAACATGGAAGCAGGGAAGTTAACTATCTTGTTATTATTAATCTTCCATCCTCCTCTTCCATAAGTCAAAAATGTAATTACTTCCTCCAATGTGAATCAAACATCACAATGTAGCATATTCATCGAGAAATACACCCCTCAAACCATAAAATAGTATTGATCTAATCAAAAGTAAATTCAACATGTTTTCCTATAACTAGGATGTGATCTTCAGTAGTGAACCTCAGGTTTGCATAAAACGCCCAAACCATTGGGACAATTGCTACAGCAGTGAAGTAGCAGAAGCTTTCCCAATTCCTGGCAAGAATCAATCTTTCAACCTCGCCACCCGGCTTTTCAAACGCCCGCTCTTGGATCATTCTTTTGGTCTCCATCATAGTATTGCAACTATGTTAGGCTTTGAAACTAACAAATCTTTGTGTGTCAAAGTCCTCAGATGGCCTTCATTTCTTAACTCGGGGAGCCATTTGAAAATTCTACGAAAATCTAAATATAGTCCAAATAAATTACTAAATCAAAAATCTAACTCCTCAAGCAAGGTTACTTGGTAAGAAACTTTTCACCATTAGTTTTCTTCAAGTATTTTCATAAAAAATCCCAATTTTTAGATCTCCCAAAATCCATGGTGAAAAAAAAATTTCTAAGTTAAAAGTGAAGCTCTTACCAAGAGAAGATGAAATTTATAGTTTTCAGCCTCTGAATCCTTCTCTTTCACCCACAATGTGATGCCCTATACCAAGGTCTTAAGGTAGAAGATGACTCAAGAAGCAAAAATGGAGATTGTCCGAGCAATTTTGTGGTTTTCTAGGCAATATAGCGTCGCAACATGTGACAGAGCTCAAATTTTCCAGGTTTCAATTTTTGTGAAAATCTACTCAATATCGCTTAACATCAACCTCTATTTGACTCAAATAAACCCTTCAAAGCATGAATAAACATCACACTAACACCAAAATTTCATAAACAACACAAAACTCACATTTATATATAAAATTTAAGCTATTACAAACTAACATTTTTCAAGCCAACAAACATCAAATTCAGTGTTCTAAAGCAAACCAACATCCTAACACTAAAATCTAAACATCAAAATTCAAAACATAAACATAGATAGTGTTCATTAGAAAGAAAATGCAATCCAACACGACAAACTAAAACAAACAGCATTACACAAAACATTTCGTCCATAAATTAAGATCAAACATCATCGTCATTATCTTCCTTNAAACACATCCACACATGAGTTTAAAAGTAGAAATCATGCACACAAATAAGAAATCTAAATTAAAACTAAGTGCAGTCACAAAGATAAACATTTATCTCAAATCTTCTCCACCAAATGACTTGAAGTTTCTTTAATTCTCTTCCATAACTCACAACATAAACCACACTCAAAATAAAAAGAAAGTGGTCGGCGGCGGTGGCGGATGTTACTTGGATGAATGATGGCTATGGATANGAGTTTAAAAGTAGAAATCATGCACACAAATAAGAAATCTAAATTAAAACCAAGTGTAGTCACAAAGATAAATATTTATCTCAAATCTTCTCCACCAAATGACTTGAAGTTTCCTCAATTCTCTTCCATAACTCACAACATAAACCACACTCAAAATAAAAAGAAAGTGGTCGGCGGTGGTGGCGGATGTTACTTGGATGAATGATGGCTATGGATGTCTAATGGCTAGCCTCCTTCCTTTGATGATCCAAGTCTTCTTTAATAAAAATCCAGAAGTTGTCTTGGTGTATCTTTAAAATGTGTCTGCATTTAATGAACTTTTTAGAAGTTCCTTCTTTCAGAAGCCAATTGAATGAATTTTTGTGTCCATGGATTATTTACCAGATTTTGACCCAGTTTTGCTTCAAATACCTCTTCAAAAATTTGTCTAAATTCAATGAATCATCAAATAACTATCTCAGGCGCTTAAGCGCGGGGTACCTGGCGCATAAACGCAGCTCTCTAGCCCATAGTCGCCAATGCTGGGCGCTTAGGTGCCCCAGTTCATTTTTGCACCTTCATCATCTTTGTTCCAAAATTAACTCTTTTTCACTCCTTCAAGCATTTCTAATACAGTTAAATGTGCCTGAAAGAAAAATACACAAATATCTTTCATTAAAGCATAATATCTCAAAAATAAGTATAAAAATGTGTATAAAAATACTATATATTTTAGGTGTATCAATTTCCTCGATGTAGAGGGTGACTCTGAAGATCAGCCAATAGATGATGCTCCACTAGAATTTGAAGAAGAGATTAAGTCAACCGTTGATGAATTAAACGAATTCAACCTCGAGACTGAGGAGCAGCCTCGACCAATCTTTATAAGTTCTCTACTCAGCAATGAAGAATCTAAGGAATTGATAAAGTTATTGTCAGAATTTAAAGATCACTTTCCCTAGAGCTATGATTAAATGACAGGCTTATCACCAAAAGTTTTAGTTCATAAGCTCAGGGTGGACAAAGATATGACCACAGTGAAATAAGCTCCCAGAAGGATGCGCCTCGAAATAGAGCAACAATCATTACTAAGATAAAGAATTTAATAGATGTTAACTTCATGAGAGAAGAACGATACCCTACATGGTTAGCAAACATCATGCCAGTTAAAAAGAAAAATGGACAAATTCGTGTAAGTGTTGATTTCAAGGATTTAAATAAAGCATGTCCAAAGGATGAGTTTCCGCTGCCGATACCAAAATTAATGGTGGACATCGCTTCGATGGATGAGATTTTTTCTTTCATGGATGGATCATTAGGTTACAACCAAAATCAAGATGGCTCCAGAAGATGTAGCACTTATAGCTTTTAGGATGCCGATTAGAATTTTTTGCTAAACAGTAATGTCATTCAGGTTGAAGAACACCAGAGCAACATATCAATGAGCTATGATGAAGATTTTTGATGACTGATCTTGATGTTCTATATAGATGTTAAATGTGATGTATGCAATTATATGCTTAACTTCCTTAATAATGATTCTTACTTTGCAACAAAGCCAAAAACTTGATCCCAAGCAAAAGCTAGGTAA
>JXCR01122816.1:55654-81562 GCA_002079205.1 Phalaenopsis hybrid cultivar | reverse complement strand
AACCATAACTCAAAACCAAAACTAAAATCAACCAAGATAAAATTCACCGTCACAACATGCAAAATATAAAACAACTCAAAATTTAATCACAAACATCATTTAAAACCACAACTTTAACTTAATTAAGATGTCTCTATCGGATGATCGAGAATCCCTCGGAGGAGGTAGCCTACGGTTGCTAAAAAGGTTTCCCACGGTTTAAATGAAATTATGGACCTCATTAAGTTTAGTTTAGTAAGTTCATTTGGACTAAGTGAATCCAATAGAAAATAGTGATGCCGGAACGAGGGAACCGTAGGATCCTAACTGGTGTCGCTCTAATAAATTTTAATATGCCCTCATAAAATATAAAGAACTTCAACCATAGGGCCACCTGATTTGATGTTACAACTTGACACACTAGATAACTCAAACTCATCACGGCAAGGAGCTTGGAGCTAGCATGGTGGGCAGCACGGCCATCTTTAACAGCAAAAATCTGTCTTCCCCAGCTAAACCAATCTTCCTTCCTTAGACTTAAACAACAAAGCCATAAAACTTCGAGGTTGCTTGCTTATGCAACTTAAATCCTCACCTTATCTTTAGGCCTTTGTATAGCCCTGCTATATAATATAAGCCCTAACTCGTCTTAGGATTCTGAGGTTGTCGTCTGTCACGACTTAAATCCTCACATCTTCCAGGCTATTTATGTGATCATTTCACACAAATGTAAACCCTAACTAATAAAATTGACAGGATGAAACACCTAAACATTTCTCCTAAAAACTGAAGCCAAACATTAGGATAGCTTGGGAAGTCACCGAGATTCTTCTATGGATCCATGACATCCTTTAGTCCTTCTTCCTTTGGATTCTACAATAAAATGTTCCAAATTTGAACCAATTCCCCTTTCACACCTCTACATCCGATTTCATTGAAGATACTACCCTTTGAAATTCTTTGAAGATAATATTTCTTGATTTTTATCGAGAGTCTTCTTAGGTGACTACCCTTTGAAACTCCTTGAAGATAATATTTCCTGATTTTTATCGAGAGTCTTCTTAGGTGAATATAAAATGTTCCAAATTTGAACCAATCCCCTTTCACACCTCTACGTTCGATTTTGTTGAAGAGTCCTACTCTTTGAAACTCCTTGAAGATAATATTTCCTGATTTTTATCGAGAGTCTTCTTAGGTGACTTTAGTTGAAATTCCTTGAAGATAATATTTCTTGATTTTTATCGAGAGTCTTCTTAAGTGACTTTGGACATTTAAGATGTAATTAACTATAGGGGCTTGCCCGTATAGGANCTTAATATAAACCCTATTTAATCCTTTATATTAAATAGGGGAACTTGTCGGCAAATACAAAGGTACCTCAAATCCTGTATTAAGTTGGGTTCGGACACGCAAATCCTGTATCTATCCCAAAGGATAAACACAAGAATTGAGGATGAGGCTCGATCAAATAAACTAAGGAAAGCATGTCCGAACCCAACTTAATACAAGATTTGAGGTACAGTATTCTTTCATTTTAAACTATGAAAAATATGGGGTCAGTTTGATTTCATACTTCAACGTTCTTCCGAAGCGGGCAACGGGATTTCGATTCCAGCGACCGACAGCTTCTTGAAACTATTATGTGTTAGTAAATATTTTAAGACTTTATTTAGTGACCAAGACATGTTAGAATGAGAATTTGGATGTTAAGTTGACTAGTGCAAAAAAGTACACTGCCGCTTAAGCGCCAGATCCGGCGCTTAAGCGAGGCAGTTTAAACACATGTGGAGACGTAGAGGAGTTGATCGCTCACCGACAGTGGGAACGATTATTCTATTTCTCTATTATGGCAATTATTTATGTTGTTAGGGAGTTCAATGCAAACCTCCCTGAGGCTGAAGATAATAGAGTCTTGGTTCAAGGAAAGTTGGTACCTTTTTCACCAGACGTAATCAACTTATTTTATCATCTGCCACCTGATACGTTATGTTTTTATGCAAATTATAGTCTGACTGAAGCAGAGTTAGACGAGATTATTTCTTACTTGACTGTTGACCTCACTTTTAGTGAAGGTCTTAAATTTACATCCATAGACCAAACCCAACTTGAGGAATCTTATGATTTAAGATTCCCAGACATATTTAAAAGACCTAATACGATCATTATGATCATTAAAATAAAGGTTCTACCAAGATTGACTCCTTTGGACATACATAGGGTTATTAAAACCTAAAAAATTGAAATAACCCTCAAAGCACTCCTTTGGAGCTTAATAATGACAATACCCTAAATGATCATATCAGTGGTGACAAACCCTAATTTGGTTAAGTTTTGACTTAATGGTCACCATAATGATCATAAAGTCAACATTGACATTTAATTGATCCAATTGGTCAACTTTGACCAAAATAGTCAATTTTGGTCAAACTGGTCAACTTTGTTAAATTTGGACCAATGAATTAGTTCAAACCCTAAAAATGGTCAAATTGGATTATTTGATCATTTTAAAACACCAAAATGATCAAACTGGACCATTTGGTCAACTACAAACACCATTAACCAACTATTGGTCAAAATGACTAAGGTGAACCTCCATGGTCACCACTTTGACCATTTGATCATTCATAGACCCAAACAACCACCATATGGTGAAGACAACACCATATGGTTAATCTAACCATTCTAGTCAACTTTGGCCAACCTGGGTCAACCTTGGTCAAACCCAAGTCATACCAAAAATCCAAGACCCTCATGACTAAACTAACCATGACATGGTCAAGTGAGTCATCATAGTCAATCCTGGACCTACATTTGTCACCTCCGGCATGGCTTGGTTGAGTCATCATTCACCTCAGCCATCCTCCAATGAAGAGAGGATTTCTCAAAACTCTATCCCATTTGTAATTAAAGCCATCATGAATATGATAAAAATGACGTTAAAAAAATTAAGAGAAATGGGGATATGTGTCACCCCACCCTCAATTACATTGATTGGCCAATAAAACTTATATGGTGAAGGTTGATTCAGACCAATTGAGTTGCCTTATCTTCCATCCAAGTTAGCCAATAAAAGGGAGCCAAAATATGAGCCTAAATATCAATTTAAGTGAAAAACCAAAGGGATAATGCATTGGAAGTTACCTCCCTAAATATTCCTGGCCAGGAGACTTATCCACAGATAAGATACAACCTCTTTCTCCTTCCCCAAGTGAACCTAAGTTCCATAGCCACCAAGAATGGCTATAAATAGGGCCAACCCGAGAGCTTGAAGAAGAGGAGAAGTGGATGCATTTCTCAAGGGAGGAAACCATCAATAGTGAAAGTCTTCCTTATTCTATAGGTGTTTGATTCCTCATAGAATCAAGCCTTCTAACCTGTTGTCCTCTCCCAATTTAACCTCCCCGAAACTCACCAAAACAGTATACTTTATGGGTCCTACATAAACCTCTCCCAATCCTTAAATTAATTGTTCTTACACCTTCCCTAAGGTGTACGAAGAAGATTCCAATCAAAATTGGATCTTCCCGCGAGCTCCAACCAAGTTGCACATCAAGCCGTGAACCCATTTTGGTGAATTCCTACTTGGACACAAACTCACCCCAAATTGAACATACTTGGAGCTTTAAAAAGACCTAGGGAGCGTTCCAGACAAACTTGATTGAAGCTTCACTTCATCAAGCCAAGGTATGGTGATTTTGACCTAGATCTCATTTAGTTTTGGTCCATTGTGAAACGAACCATTTTACAACCTACTAATCACCATATAGATGGGTTTGCCCCCTCAAGATGAAGCTATAGGAACAAATTTCGTTCGATCTCATCAAGAAACTAGTGAGAATTTGTCCCTGGATGATAGACAGTCCACGGGAAAGGGCAGAGGAAGAAGACACATGGATGTCATTTGTTTCCTTGTTTTGAAAATGGGCGGCTATGATTAAATCCCGTCTGATTCCATGTTCTGATCCCTGTAGCGGATCAAACACGCTTTTGACGCGTACGAGGACACGCGGCACCCCAGAGATTATTCTGATTAATTAAGATTTAATTAAATTCAGAAGAATCTTAAAAGCTTCAAAAATTGTTATTTTGACACACAAAAATCACAAAAATAAGAGNTCATAAAGTCAACATTGACATTTAATTGATCCAATTGGTCAACTTTGACCAAAATAGTCAATTTTGGTCAAAATGGTCAACTTTGTTTAATTTGGACCAATGAATCAGTTCAAACCCTAAAAATGGTCAAATTGGATTATTTGATCATTTTAAAACACCAAAATGATCAAACTGGACCATTTGGTCAACTACAAACACCATTAACCAACTATTGGTCAAAATGACTAAGGTGAACCTCCATGGTCACCACTTTCACCATTTGATCATTCTTAGACCCAAACAACCACCATATGGTCAAGACAACACCATATGGTTAATCTAACCATTCTAGTCAACTTTAGCCAACCTGGGTCAACCTTGGTCAAACCCAAGTCATACCAAAAATCCAAGACCCTCATGACTAAACTAACCATGACATGGTCAAGTGAGTCATCATAGTCAACCCTGGACCTACATTTGTCACCTCTGCCATGGCTTGGTTGAGTCATCATTCATCTCAGCCATTCTCCAATGAAGAGAGGATTTCTCAAAACTCTATCCCATTTGTAATTAAAGCCATCATGAATATGATGAAAATGACGTTAATAAAATTAAGAGAAAGGGGGATATGTGTCATCCCATCCTCAATTACATTGATTGGCCAATAAAACTTATATGGTGAAGGCTGATTCAGACCATTTGAGTTGCCTTATCTTCCATCCAAGTTAGTCAATAAAAGGGAGCCAAAATATGAGCCTAAATATCAATTTAAGTGAAAACCCAAAGGGATAATGCATTGGAAGTTTCCTCCCTAAATATTCCTGGCCAGGAGACTTATCTACAGATAAGATACAACCTCTTTCTCCTTCCCCAAGTGAACCTAAGTTCCATAGCCACCAAGAATGGCTATAAATAGGGCCAACCCGAGAGCTTGAAGTAGAGGAGAAGTGGATGCAATGCTCAAGGGAGGAAACCTTCAATAGTGAAATTCTTCCTTATTCTATAGGTATTTGATTCCTCATAGAATCAAGCCTTCTAACCTATTATCCTCTCCCAATTTAACCTCCCTGAAGCTCACCAAAACAGTACACTTTATGGGTCCTACATAAACCTCTCCCAATCCTTAAATTAATTGTTCTTACACCTTCCCTAAGGTGTACGAAGAAGATTCCAATCAAAATTGGATCTTCCCGCGAGCTCCAACCAAGTTGCACATCAAGCCGTGAACCCATTTTGGTGAATTCCTACTTGAATTCAAACTCACCTCAAATTGAACATACTTGGAGCTTCGAAAAGACCTAGGGAGCGTTCCAGACAAACTTGATTGAAGCTTCACTTCATCAAGCCAAGGTATGGTGATTTTGACCTAGATCTCATTTAGTTTTGATCAATTGTGAAACAAACCATTTTACAACCTACTAATCACCGTATAGATGGGTTTGCCCCCTCAAGATGAAGCTATAGGAACAAATTTCATTCAATCTCATTAAGAAACTAGTGAGAATTTGTCCCTGGATGATAGACAATCCACGGGAAAGGGCAGAGGAAGAAGACACATGGATGTCATCTATTTCCTTATTTTGAAAATGGGTGGCTATGATTAGATCCCGTCTGATTCCATGTTCTGATCCCTGTAGCGGATCGAACACGTTTTTGATGAGTACGAGGACACGCGGCACCCCAGAGATTATTCTAATTAATTAAGATTTAATTAAATTCAGAACAATCTTAAAAGCTTCAAAAAATGTTATTTTGACACACAAAAATCACAAAAATAAGACAAAAATACCTCTGAACTCAGAACAGTGAGTAGAACATTATGGACATGAAATTAGGATTTAATAAAATTATAATTAATTTTTAATTAATTAATTACTCTCTGGAGTACTTTAATTATTAAAAAATATTTATAATTTTAAAAATTCTGAAATTTGTAGGTAGTGATCTCTAAGCCCTTAAGAATCTTCCATAATTTTTCGAGGGCCAGAAAAATTCTCTATACATCAATTTCTTAATTTCTTTCAAAATTTGTAATTATCCTTAAAATAATTATAAAAATTGAAAAAATTGGTAATTAAAATTTGAAATGGTTAGAAAACTTAGAGTGACACCTTTAAACTCTAAAATGACAAATTCTTGAGCATTTATAAATTTATTAAATGACATTTCACCCCTAGGGTCAAAATTGTAAAATTAAAAAATTTACATATTTACCCTACACATCTTCTAGGCTTGGACACTAGCCTTAGTGACACTTAGAGTTAACCAAACTCTAACCTAAAACCCAAATGACATAGGGTCTAATTCACACTATGTCTAATTCACATCCTCATGACCATTGAGTCTAACCTCATAGACTCAATATGGGAAGATATTTAAACCCATACTTGATCTAAATTCAAGTCAAATCAAACAAGACACTTAGATTTCATCTAGGTGAACCCAAAGCTCTAATTAGGATTAAACCACCTTCAAACCTAATTAAACCTAGTTAGACCTTAACAACATTAAGTTTAACTCAATACACACCTAGTTAGGTTTAAACCAAATTTAGACCTAATTAAACCCTAGTTAAACCTTAACTACATTAGGTTTAACTCAATACACACCTAATTAGTTTTAAACCACATTTAGACCTAATTAAACCCTAGTTAAACCTTAACTACAATAGGTTTAACCCAATACACACCTAATTAGGTTTAAAGCACATTTAGACCTAATTAAACCATAATTAAACCTTAACTACATTAGGTTTAACTTAACAAACCCTAATTAGGCCTAAACCACATTTAGACCTAATTAAACCCTAGTTAGACCTTAACTACATTAGGTTTAACTCAACAAATCTTAATTAGGTTTAACCCTTATTATACCTAATTAATCAATTAAACTATACCAAATTATGTTTAATTAACCTTAATCCAATTAGACTTAACCCATATTAAGCCTAATTAATTAATTAAACCTTAACAAAATTAGGTTTAATTAACCTTTAAACCCAATTAGACTTAACCCCTATTAAGTCTAATTAATCAATTAAACCTTACCTAAATTAGGTTTAATTAATCTTTAAACCCAATTAGACTTAATCCATATTAAGTCTAATTAATCAATTAAATCTTACCGAAATTAGGTTTAATTAACCTTAAACCCAATTAGACTTAACCCATACTAAGTCTAATTAATCAATTAAACCTTACCAAAACTAGGTTTAATAAACCTTAAACCCAATTAGACTTAATCCATATTAAGTCTAATTAATCAATTAAACCTTACCCAAATTATGTTTAATTAACCTTAAACTTAATTAGACTTAACCCTTATTAAGTCTAATTAATCAATTAAACCTTACCCAAATTAGGTTTAGTTAACTTTAAACCCAATTATACTTAACCCATATTAAGTCTAATTAATCAATTAAATTTTACCAAAATTAGACTTAACCCATATTAAGTCTAATTAATCAATTAAACCTTACCTAAATTAGATTTGATTATCCTTAACCTAATTAGACTTAACCACAAATTAAGTCTAATTAATCAATTAAACCTTACCTAAATTAGGTTTGATTAACCTTTAAACCCAACNAAATTACAATTAATTTTTAATTAATTAATTACTCTCTGGAGTACTTTAATTATTAAAAAATATTTATAATTTCAAAAATTTTGAAATTTGTAGGTAATGATCTCTAAGCCCGTAGGAATCTTCCATAATTTTCTGAGGGCCAGAAAAATTCTCTATACATCAATTTCTTAATTTCTTTCAAAAATTGTAATTATCCTTAAAATAATTATCAAATTGAAAAAATTGGGAATTAAAATTTGAAATGGTTATAAAACTTAGAGTGACACCTTTAAACTCTAAAATGACAAATTCTTGAGCATTTATAAATTTATTCAAAATTGTAAAATTAAAAAATTTACATATTTACCCTACACATCTTTTAGGCTTGGACACTAGCCTTAGTGACACTTAGAGTTAACCAAACTCTAACCTAAGACCCAAATGACATAGGGTCTAATTCACATTATGTCTAATTCACATCCTCATGACCATTGAGTCTAACCTCATAGACTCAATATGGGAAGATATTTAAACCCATACTTGATCTAAATTTAAGTCAAATCAAACAAGACACTTAGATTTCATCTAAGTGAACCCAAAGCTCTAATTAGGATTAAATCACCTTCAAACCTAATTAAACCTAGTTAAACCTTAACAACATTAAGTTTAACTCAATACACACCTAGTTAGATTTAAACCACATTTAGACCTAATTAAACCCTAGTTAAACCTTAACTACATTAGGTTTAACTCAATACACACCTAATTAGTTTTAAACCACATTTTGACCTAATTAAACCCTAGTTAAACCTTAACTACAATACGTTTAACCCAATACACACCTAATTAGGTTTAAAGCACATTTAGACCTAATTAAACCCTAGTTAAACCTTAACTACATTAGGTTTAACTTAACAAACCCTAATTAGGCCTAAACCACATTTAGACCTAATTAAGCTCTAGTTAGACCTTAACTACATTAGGTTTAACTCAACAAATCTTAATTAGGTCTAACCCTTATTAGACCTAATTAATCAATTAAACCATACCAAATTATGTTTAATTAATCTTAATCCAATTAGACTTAACCCATATTAAGCCTAATTAATTAATTAAACCTTAACAAAATTAGGTTTAATTAACCTTTAAACCCAATTAGACTTAACCCCTTTTAAGTCTAATTAATCAATTAAACCTTACCTAAATTAGGTTTAATTAATCTTTAAATCCAATTAGACTTAATCTATATTAAGTCTAATTAATCAATTAAATCTTACCCAAATTAGGTTTAATTAACCTTAAACCCAATTAAAATTAACCCATATTAAGTCTAATTAATCAATTAAACCTTACCAAAATTAGGTTTAATAAACCGTAAACCCAATTAGACTTAATCCATATTAAGTTTAGTTAATCAATTAAACCTTACCCAAATTATGTTTAATTAACCTTAAACTTAATTAGACTTAACCCTTATTAAGTCTAATTAATCAATTAAACCTTACCCAAATAAGGTTTAATTAACTTTAAACCCAATTAGACTTAACCCATATTAAGTCTAATTAATCAATTAAATTTTACCTAAATTAGACTTAACCCATATTAAGTCTAATTAATCAATTAAACCTTACCTAAATTAGATTTGAGTAACCTTAACCTAATTAGACTTAACCACAAACTAAGTCTAATTAACCAATTAAACCTTATCTAAATTAGGTTTGATTAACCTTTAAACCCAACTAAACTTAACCACAAATTAAGTCTGATTAATCAATTAAACCTTACCTAAATTAGGTTTAATTAATTGTTAAACCCAATTAGACTTAACCCATATTATGTTTAATTAATCAATTAAACCTTACCAAAATTAGGTTTAATTAACCTTAAACTTAATTAGACTTAACCCCATATTAAGGTCTAATTAATCAATTAAACCTTACCAAAATTAGGTTTAATTAACCTTAAACCCAATTAGACATAACCCATATTAAGTCTAATTAATCAATTAAACCTTTGTCAAATTAGGTTTAATTAACCTTAAACCCAATTATACTTAACAAATATTAAGTCTAATTAATCAATTAAGCCTTACCAAAATTAGATTTAATTAATATTAAACCCAATTAGACTTAAAGCATATTAAGTCTAATTAATCAATTAAACCTTACCTAGGTTCAACCCACATTGAACTTAATTTAACCAAAACTTAACTTAAGTTTAACCTAACTTGAACTCAAGCTAACCCAAACATTAGGTTCAACCTAACTTGAAACCAAATCAATCTCAAACTTAAGTTCAACCCATATTGGACTAAAGTCAAACCTATAACTTAGGTTCAATCCAACCTGAATCTAAGTCAACCAAACTCTAGGTTCAACATATACTGAACCTAAATCAAACCTTAAACTTAGGTTCAATTCAAATTGAACTTAGGTCAACATAAACTTTAGGTTCAATCAAAATTGAATCTAACTCAACTCAACACTTAAGTCCTAACTACATTAGACTTAATTCAACTCTTAGGTTATACTTACATTAAACCTAAATCATCTTAAGTCCTAACTATATTGGACTTAAAACTAATTTAACTCTTAGGTTCTACCCACATTGAACCTAAATACCTTAAATCCTAACTATATTGGACTTAAAACCAATTCAACCTTTAGGTTCTACCTATAGTGAACCTAAAACATCATAAGTCCTATCTACAATGGATTTAAAACCAATTCAACTCTTAGGTTCTACCTACATAGAACGTAAACACCTTAAGTCCTAACTATATTGGACTTAAAACCCATTCAACTCTTAGGTTGTACCTACATTGAACGTAAATACCTTAAGTCCTAACTACAATGGACTTAAAACTAATTCAATCCTTAAGTTCTACCTACATTGAACCTAAATCATCTTAAGTTCTAACTACATTGGAATTAAAACCAATTAAACTCTTAGGTTATTCCTACATCAAACCTAAATACCTTAAGTCCTAACAATATTGGACATAAAACCAATTAAACTCTTAGGTTCTACCTACATTGAACCTAAATCATCTTAATTCTTAACTACATTGGACTTAAAACTAGTTAAACTCTTAGGTTCTACCTACATCAAACATAAATACCTTAAGTCCTAACTACATTGGACTTAAAAACAATTAAACTCTTAGGTTCTACCTACATTGAACCTAAATCATCTTAAGTCCTAACTAAATTAGACTTAAAACCAATTCAATCCTTAGGTTCTACCTACATCGAACCTAAATACCTTAAGTCCTAACTATATTGGACTTAAAATCAATTCAACACTTAGGTTCTACCTACATCAAACCTAAATACCTTAAGTCCTAACTACATTGGACTTAAATTCAACTCTTAGGTTCTACCTACATTGAACTTAAATACCTTAAGTCCTAACTACATTGGACTTAAAACCAATTAAACTCTTAAGTTCTACTTACATTGAACCTAAAACATCTTAAGTCTTAATTACATTGGACTTAAACCATTTCTAATATTTAGGTTCTACCTATATGGAACCTAGAACATCTTAAGTCCTATCCACATTGGACTTAAAACTCTAGATTCTACCTACATTAAAATTGAATCATCTTCAATTTCACCAACATTAAACCTAAATCTTAGGTTTCAATTAAACTCTCTCAGGCTTTATTGACATATGACCTAAAACAAATGAAATCATAAAAATCTAACTCACCGACATAAATGACATAAAATTCATCTTAAAACACATTAAAACACAACTTAAACATCTGTGTTCAGATTTACGAAGATTTCTTGGACAATGCAATCAATGGTTGCTGACAAGAATCTTCCAGTTCTGGTTTAAACACCTTTTGGACTAAGTAAATCTAAATACTTCACGACCCTAGGACAATGGAGCCATACAAATCATGAGTGGGTCATTTAAAAATTAATCAACCAATTAAATGACCAACTAAAATTGATAAATTTAACAACATGGTTTTATGCTAATCATGATCTCTTTTGCAGGTTTATTGAAGACATGAAAACAAAATTTCACTCTAGATTTCCTTTACATGTTATAGGGTGCGTTAACTTTGTTTTGCAAGACGACATTCGAAAGCTGAATTTCAAGATAACAAAACAAGATAAAACAAAATAAAATGACATAAACAAAATGACATGACATAACACAAAACTAGAACTTTAGGATAGGCATCAACAAAAATTGACATGACAAATATAAAACAACAAAATGACAAAACAAAAATAAAATGACATAACATCTCAAAAACAAAAACAAAACAACATGACATAACATGAACAAACAAAACAAAACTTTTAGGGTAGAATCAGATTCTTAGGAATCTATTATCCCAGGAATAAAACATTTGATGTTTCTTTCCTTAATCTTGAGATTTTAGAAGAACGAGTGTTAACGAGAATTAGGAGTTTTCTTAGGTAAATCTAGAATTGCCTAAGATGCAATTAACTATAGAAGCTTGTTCTTATAGGAAAATTAAAACTTTAGAATATGTGATAAACCTAAATCTCTAGTTATCAAACCATTTATGTGGTTATCCTTATATGAAATTTTGACATTCTAGACTCTTCTCTTTTTTATTTACCACCCAAAAATTTAGAATTGTCTTATTTTTTATCATTTGACCTTTACCTTTTCATATTTCCTTTAATACTTGAAGATATTTTAATTGATCCAAAAAATTAAGGTAAATTGGAAAATAGAGAATAAGATAGATAAACAGAGTGGCGACTGCAACATCCTTATCGACAATAGACAGGACGACATGTGAGAATGAATGAGAATTGGCAAAAACCACAGACAGCAAGTTCCGGGCGGCAATAAGATTGACTGTTGGAAGAGGACTTTGAAAGATCACTAATGATAGGAGAGTCAACTTCCCAACTCCAAAGTTATGTGCACCTTCAAAACCCTAGCACTATTTTATTTCCACTCGTCTACTACCAACAAATCATCTCAGTGAAGTGACCAGAGAGAGAGCGACGTCAAATTATTGTATACAGGAAGGAAAGCTCATCAACATAAGAGCTTTGATTTGTAAGATTATCATCAGTTCTGCCACTATTGTTACTATTGTAGGTCTGGGATTTGATTCCTTGATCTTTTCTTTGTGTGAGCAGGTTAGAGTTAAATATGATAGCTGGGAGGAAGTGTTGTTACCTCTAAAGCCAATCACTAATGTGAATGTGAAGACATATTTTGAGCATTCTATTTTTGGCTTGAGAAGAGGATTTTCTAGGAGCTATGGAATGGAGACGTCTGCTGCTACATCTAGATCATCTACCTCACATGGTTCTACATCTAGAGGTGAGTATACTGAGACCCAAGATCAATTATTGTAGAGAATGATGGATAATATTAACAATACCACGATAGGGAACAAAAATTAGAGTGTTTTGCAGATCATAATGATAGTTATAATATGAGAAAATGTTATTATAAAGAGAAATTTCACTCATCTTTGGAGAGCCTCATTAAGAGTAACCAAGGAGTGCAATTTCCTCCATATCCTAAATACCCTGATTATGAGCCTGCAGAAGTTTGGGATAGTGGTGATTCGGAGGATGAGGAGTAGAACTGTGAGATTTATTTTTATGATTGTAATATGATATGAACTATGTGGTCTGGGCTTGCTACATTTCAATCTGTGTGTTGATTTGAACTATGTGATGTGGTTTGGACTTTTATTTTTAAGTGAGAATTGTGATGTGATGTGTTTTCATGTTTTAAACTTGAGGCATGTATGTTTGTGTACTTGTTTAGACATTGTGTGAGACATTTATTTTTAATTGTATTGTAATGTTTGTGTTATTTAGTAGTTTTTTTTTAAATTATAGGTTAGTAACTGTTGTGAGTTTTTTGATTTAGTTAGTTTAGAACTTAATTTAATTCTATGTCATTTGTAAAGTTGAAAATCTTGCTAGCGTAAATCTTAAATTTGAAACTTAGAAAACTGCTACCCTGTATTTTTCTTTTATCATGTTTGTGAGATTGTTTTTATGTTGAGATTGTGAAGTCAAGTTAGTGTGTAAGTTTGCTTTTATATTTATACCCACTGTTTGGAAGTCTATTGAATCTTTACATGTTGAATTGAAATGAAAATGTTAAAAATTTTTATCAAAATTAATTTTACTCATATTTTTAGTTTTATACTTGTATCATTAGGGTATAAAAATTCTTATAAGCATGTTATTTTTATTTTCATTCCTACTAATATATATTTGATGCTAAACTTTTTAATCCGTTAAAAATTTAAGTTTAGGGTGATGAAAAATATTTTCAAAACTTTAATTTTATTTGTTCTCAAATGAACTATAAGTGAATTTGATTTGAAAAGAAAAATTGATCATGTATATGAAGTTATATTGGGGAAGTAAAATTTGATTTTAGAAATGAGTAAGAGAATTTAGTTGAAATTTTGAGTAATGAAGAAAAACTTTAAGTTAAAAGTTTTTAGTGTAGAAAATGATTAATATAAGCAACTATCTTTAGTAAAAAACATTGTATTTTTGAAAATTTTAGAAATTTAGACTTTTATTTTTAATATTTAAATTTCTTCTATTAAAAATAATTTTCAAAGCTACTATTATATTTATAAGTAAAAGTTTTGTATCAAAACTTTGCTTTAGGAAAGGAAAAGTAGAATTCAAAATTATTAAAGGCTTATCCAAATATAGTAATCCTTGCCTAAAAAGAAAAGAAAAGTAAAAGAAAAAAAGAAAAAAATAAGAGAGAAAAAAAAGAAAAGAAAACGAAAAAGAAAAAAATATAAGGGAGGAGAAGCTTGAGGATTAGTGCCTAATAAAAAATTAGTTCTACATTTGATCTTTTTAAAGTATAACACTTGAGAAAGTCTTAAGCTTATTGATATAATTTAGTAAGTAAAATTATACTTAATAAAAATTTTTAAGTGAATATAATAAATAACTAAATTCTAAATTTGGAAGACTTACAATATTTCTAGATTAGATTGGAACTCATATTTTCATTTTTCTTAACATGAAAAATTTCTAAACTTTAGGTTAGTCTCATTTACTAAATAATTTTTTCTAAATTGGACTACTGTATTTATAAATCTAAATTTTAGTAACTCCTAAAGAAACTCATATACATATCATACATATTTGGTTTTTAAAGATTCTAAGTAGTTTTCTTTATTTTGGCGCCTAAGCACTAGATTCGGTGAAAAATGTACAAAAGTGTTTTGGCACCTAAGCACTAGATTCGGTGCTTAAGCGTCAGTTAAGCAAAGAAGGCCGCGCCTAAGCGTCAGAGGCGTCGCGCTTAAGCGCCAGTAGCAATTATTGGATGAGTAAATTTGGTTTTTATGAATTTTGAAGAGGTTTTTGAGGGACTTATTAGCTTAATAGGTGGTTACAACCACCATGGACAAAAATTATTGTGAAAGGATGCATCACTTAGAGAAATACATTGAATCAAGACACATTTGAAGAGATACCAAGGCACCTTTTTGAGAATTATAAAAGAAGGTAGATTGGGACTTTGAAAGGGGTCCTGAAAGTACTGAGAAAGTTTTGAAAGTTCTAAAATTGGGGAGTTAATTAGAGATATTTTTAGGCACCACATATTTATCCTTTTTATTTTAGTTTTATATTGAGAGTGTTGTAAAAGAGAAGAGATTCAAAAGAACTTGAAGAGTTTGGTGGAGGACTTGAGATAAGTTTTGATCTTTTGTTTTAGACTACTTTTGGTTTTAATTGAGACTTGTTGTTGGTTTGACAATGATTTCTACTTTTAAACTAAAGTGTGGTCCTGTTTTCTCCAAGGATTCTAAGTAGTTTTCTTTATTTTTCTTCTTAAAATGATAAGTAATTAAGTGTTGGATGGAATTTGTGGAGATTATTAATCTTTAATGTTGGAAGAAGTTGTGATGATTTAAATCCACGTACTTCATTTACTTCTTGATTTGGCCAATCCAGATGTTAAATTTTGTTGTGATAACATGTAATAATCGGACTGCTATTATCTCAGTCAACAGTTGGAAAGAATCACATGAGGTTGTATGAATGAGAATGTAGTTCATATGATTGAGTTCAAATAAATAGGGAAATATTCATTGAAGGGTGTAGAGTTAAACTTCAAAGTGATAGGTTAAAGGCCCCAAGTTGGTTTATTGTTTTAGGTTATGATACAAGATGTTAGCCTCCAGGTGGAGAGAATCAAGGGAACTCTAGAGTGAGAGATAGTATCTTCCCTGCCTAGCCGGTCTTCAGAACTATTCAAACTTTAGTCAATGTTTTTTATAACATCTCTAGTAAGGGTAAAGAATATTATTGCTCCTATTTAGCACAACACAATATGCTTACTTCCACAACAAAATTCCTATACTTATTACTGATTCATGATAAAGAGAAAGATCTTTTCATATTTAGTGTTTTTCTTCTACAAAAACTCAGGTTAGCTTTTTAAGTTTGTTTTGTTTTTGTCAAAATATTAAAATTACCAAAAGTATTTAAACTTTCTTTACTACGAATACATCTTTAGTTTAAAAAATTATCTTTTTAAAAATAGAAAGTTTTCCAAAAAGTGCATATTGCATATCTTTCCAATGGGTTCGATATTCTGGTCTTCATCAAAAAGTCTTATATTGCTTGATAAAAATACGTATACTTGAAGTATCCCAATATATATAAATTAAAAGTTAAATTCTTATTTTTCTTCAAGATCAAGTTTTTGGTTATTTTTTGCAAAATAAGGAAATATAAGTGAAAAATATAATCAGAATTATCATTATATTGTTGCATATAAGCAGTTTCGGGATCATACGCCTACCTCTTGGGTAGTCCAGCGCTTAAGTGTTGGGTTTTAGCGCTTAGACGCCGTGCACAAATTTTGATATTTTTTATTATAAGTGAAATGCACATCTAACCTAAGTCAACCACCCCTAAATGGTTTTATAAATCATAATAATTATTTTCTTCCCCTTTGACTCTCCTCTTTCTCAAAATTCACCAATCTTCACTAATTCGACTCAAAACAAAATAACATGAAATTTTACACACAAAACAAATACAAACAATTGTGATACATAATTTCTCAATCCAAAGAGTCTTGGATGAGATAATTTCTAAGCACAAACTTCAAACTAAACAATGAAAGCACTTAAAATAAACTTAATACTAACATCACAACACCTAACAAAAATAAACACAAACAATTAAACTTAGCACTTAATTCCATTCTCTTTCCGGTGGAATGAATCACAGCCTTTCATTTGTTTCTCTTGGTGCATTCGAAATATAGATCTGATAAAACGAACGGCGGTGAAGAACTCTGGTTGAGTCTTCTTAAATCCATTTATTTTTCAAGTACATAGCCTTGCCTGTTTCTTCTATAACGCTTGTATGGCTAAATTGCTTCATAAGTTGCCATCCAATATGCTACCAAAAGTGTGTTAGCCTCATTCACCTTTGCTTCAATTGGAGCCACATCAACCTCAATCTTTGTGATCTCCTCCGCTATTCATTCTATACAAACGACTAGGAAACTGTTATATAACTCTTGTGCACTTTGACTAACAAACTTTTTCTTCATGGCTTCCTCTTTCTTCTTTATATAAATCTCCCAAGAAGACATTTTTCAAGATCTCTCTTCACTTAGACTTTAGGATGAAAATTTGAAATGGGGTGAGAATATCTTCATTCCCTACAATTTGTACGCTTTGGACCAAGCCCACAACTACTAGACATGTTATCAAACCACTAACCCACATTAAACCCACAAAACCACATTTAAATCTTCTAGAAATGTAATTTAACACGTTTTGTTAACTGTCACGCTTAAGCGCCGAATGCTGGTGCTTAAGCGCCGAATGTTGGTGCTTAATTTAGCACAGGCATGCCTAACATCCAAACACTCATTTTAGCATGTCTAAGTCATCTATTGAGGTGTTTAAACAATCACTAAATTGTTATATATTCAAAATACTACAACAATTTTTCTTAAACAAATAAAAAAAAATAACATTCAAAACAGATCCACAATGATAACTATGGGTTGCCCCCCCACAAAGCACTTAGTTTAACATCGTCAGCCCGACGAAACCAGTGTTTATTCTGGTTGACCCAACAACATAAGATCATTTAATTTAACATGATCCCATAAAAATAGGGTTTTAGCCTGTGACCATTCACTTTGAATATTTTATTAGTTTTAAAATATTTAATATCCACAGCTCCACAGGAATAAACTTTTATCACAACAAATGAGTCCATCCACTTGGACTTAATTTTTCTTAGAAATAATCTTACCCTTGTATTAAATAGCAAAACTTTTTACCCATGCTCAAAATTTTTTGTAAGAATCCTCTGATCATGCCACGTCTTCATCTTTTATTTATAAATTTTAGCACTCTCATAAGATTCATTACTTATCTCTTCAAGCTCATTTAATTTTAATAGTCGTTTTGTCACAAACATCCCTTAAATTATAATTGAATTCCTTAATATCCCAATATGCTTTATGCTCAAGTTTAACTGATAAATGATCAACTTTCCTAAATATTATCCTTTATGGGGACATTCCTATAGGATTTCTATATGTAGCTCTATAAGCCCACAAAGCATAATTAAGTTTGATTGACCAATCCATTTTTGTTGGATTCACATATGTTTTCAATATTATTTTAATTTCACAATTAGATGATTCAACCAAACCATTAGTCTGAGGATGATAAGCAATAGCAATTCAATGGTTGATATGATATTTCATTAATAATTTCTCCATTATTGCATTTCTGAAATGACTTCCCCCGTTAATTATGATCACTCTTTGCATCCTAAATCTACAAAATATCCATTTGAACACCATATCAAGGTAAAGCAACAACTTCTATCCATTTGAATACATAGTCAACCGCTATCAATATATTTAAATTTTTGAAAGATGGTATAAATGCCCCATGAAATCTAATCCCCAAACATGAAATATCTCGGCTTCCAACACATAATTGAAGGGCATCTCATTTCTTCTTGAAATATTTCCTACTCATTGACATTGAGCATAGGTTTTGATATAAGTGTTCATGTTTCTAAAGATTGTAAGCCAATAAAATCCAAACTGCAAAATTTTTTATGTTGTTTTATCAACACCAAAATGTCCCCAAAATCACAATTATGAAATTTTGGATAATTTCATAAGTTTCTTCTAAACGCACATATCTTCAAATAATTAGATCAAATTTTTTTGTTTATATAAAAATGGGTCATCTCAAAAATAAGTCTTAGGTTTAGATAAAAATTTCTACTTTTATAAGTATATTAGTCCATAGGGTATAATATCACTAACAATAAAGTTCACAATGTCGGCATATTATGGAACACGACACTCATTAATACTGAAAATTTATTCATCGGTAAATATTCAATAATTTTGTTTTTCAAAATAGAGTGATTTTTTTAATTCAAGTATAAACAGATGATCAATAATTTGATTCTCAGCTCCCTTCTCATATAATATCTCAAAGTCAAATTCTTATAAAAGAAGAATCCATCATATCAGTCTTGGTTTTGCATTCTGCTTTTTCATTAAATAGTTAATAGTAGAATGATCAGTATGCACAATACATTTTGTTCCAATTAAGTATGATTTGAATTTATCAAAAGCATATACTATTGCTAATAACACTTTCTCAGTTGTAGTATAATTAATTTTAGCTTCATGAAGAGTTCCAGTGGAATATTAAATTACTTTGAAAATCTTATCATATTTTTATCCAAAAACGAGTCCAATAGCATAATGAATAGCATCACACATTATATCAAAAGGTTTTTTCTAATATGGTGAAATAATTATTGGTTTAGTGACTAATTTTTCTTCTATTAGCTCAAAAACTTTAAGGAACTCATTAATTACATCTTTTTCAAGCAAATGGCATAGAGGCTTAGTAATTTTTGAAAAGTCTTTAATATATCGCATGTAGAGTCCTGAAATGTCCCAAAAAAACTCCTAATTTCTCTCACATTTGTTAGGTGAAGTAAATTAGCAATCACTTGAATTTTTGCAGGACCTACTTCCATACCATTTTCTGATATATGATGTCCTAAAATAATTCCTCCTACTAATATAAATTGGCATTTTTCTCAATTAAGGACTAAATTTCTATCTTCACAACCCTTGAAAACCCTTGATAAATATTCTAAATATAATTCAAATGAGGTTCCAAAAATTGAAAAATCATCCATAAAAAAATTTAATTCCTTTTTATAATTAAATCACAAAAAAAATCATCATACATCTTTGAAATGTATCAAGGGCATTACATAAACCATAGGGCATTCTTCTAAAAGCAAATGTACCATAAGGACTGGTAAAAGTAGCTTTTTCTTGATCCTCATGAGCTAATTTTATTTGGTGATAACAAGTATATCCTTTTAGAAAATAAAAGTATGTATTCCCGACTAGTCTATCCAACATTTGATCTAGAATGGGTAGTGGAAAATGATCTTTCCTAGTGGTGAGATTTAATTTCCTAAAATCAAGGCATATTTTCCACCCTCTGACTTGTCTTGTTGGTATTAACTCATTATGTTCATTCATAGTCACAGTCACTACTCTTTTATTAAGAACGCAGTGAATTGGACTAACCCAAACACTATCTGAAATAGGGTAGATAATTTCAGCATCTAACTACTTTAAAATTTCTTTCTTAACAACTTCTTTCATAATAAAATTTAATCTCCTTTGATGATCAGCCCTGGGTTTGTTGTTCTCTTCCAAATGAATTCCATGCAAACAAATTAAAGGATAGATTCCTTTAATATCAACAATTGTCCATTGATCCCGATATGAATATAGTTGTGTAAAAATTATATAGTTGACTCTGCTATGCAACAATGCCAAAATCTTGATGTAATATTTTATGAATTAGAAATTTAAGCAATTAATGTTGGGATTCTAAGTAAGTATACGTATCGTTATCAAGTAATAAAGGACTTTCTATTTAAGCCCCAAATATCGTCCCACGGGGAAGGTTTAATTTTGTAATGATAAATTTACTAGATAATTCACAAAAAGTCAAAAAGAAATTATTGTCACTAATTTTGAATGTTGAGATATTATTAGAACTAAATTATTTAACTAATAGCAAAATTGAAATACAGAATTTAAAAAGTAACTACTAAACTATTAAACTATTAAACTATGTTTATGTGATGAAGATTTCTTATGTGAAAAAGCATCTTTCTCAATACAACGAGATTTTGGTAAAATGAGATGAGATAAATGGTTCAAATATATATTTTGCCAAATAGGAGCAGTTTTAATTATCTACCCTGATACAGTGTTATAGAAAATCATTGGCTAATACCATGTTTAGTCCCTAAATGTGTGGCTAGGCTAGGAGGATACTGGCTCCCATTTATTTCCAGTTATATCCATGAATGAAGTTCTCCTTCATGGAATCAAATGTGATTCTCACTTTGTTGTAGAACTCATACTCCATTTCATGGATCATACGTTTCACAAAATATTTTAACAATTCAATTATCTAGATTGAAAAGTAAATTAAGTTCGGAGTTGAAAAATCATCATAATTTACTTTATATTTTAATATTGGAACATCCATATTATCTCTTCATTTCACTATATCTCAGAGTAGGGAGANAAAAATCAAGAAATATTATCTTCAAAGAATTTCAAAGGGTAGGACTCTTCAATGAAATTGGATNTACAAGAGTAATAAACAAACAACACTTATCTGAAACTCTTTCTTAAACCAAATCCCTTGTAGCCTCTTCTAGGAAATGTTGGAAGAAGAAATCTCACTTTTCTCCTTCTCCAACACTCTTAGAGAAGATTTCACACTTAATCTCACCAAAAAACTCTAAATTATATAAAAAATGAACTCTAGTGGTTGTGTAATGAAAAATAAAAGATTGTGTGATGCGTCAAAGGTTGTATTGGAGCAATGAGATGCCAGGAAGAGCACATTCTTGATCAATTTTGGCCCCAAAAAAATCCTAGAGTCGGTTCTCCAATAATTGCCTCCAAAAAACCTTCAAATAGCGTCCAAATTTGTCAAATCTTCTAGAAATAGAGGCTGACTTGACAATGGCATCGTCAGCGCCAGTGTTTTACAATTTAATTTGATGCTCACTCTCAAACAACACCATTGGTGATGCTTCTGGCACCATCGGTGCTGAACAAATTTCAACTTCTTCATTTTTGCTCCAAATTTCATCCTTTTTTCTTCCTTTTTGCTTCAAGTCCTAAAATTCAACAACCTGCAAGTAAACATAAAAATACCTTCCATTAAAGTGAAATATCACCAAAAATGAGTATAAAATATGGGTCTAAAAATGCATATATTTTTGGTGTACATCCAAAAAAATTCTTATGATTCTTCAAAGTTTTCATTAAACTCTCTTCTTCTTCTATAGTTAAATTTGAGGAATCTATAATCGGTAATGTTGAGGAATCACCTAAAAAGACATATTTTAAATGTTCAAGAAGTAACTTCAACTCAAGTTCAGGAGGTTTTTCAAACGATGATTAAAAAGATTTATCTTTTTATATTATTTCCAAAACTTCAAAAATTTCTCGAACATAATTCAAATCTTCCTTATAAAAAATCTCAAATTGCTCTAATTCCTATTCTTACTCATGTTCCAACTCTTTCACTTCAGATTTCTTTTCAAAAGTTGTTTTGAAATGGCATATTTTGATGTCTTTTACATCCATCTATAGCATTCATCATTTTTATTATTTATAGGATACTTTATTGATTTTGAAATATTAAAAGTAAATTTTTGATCATGATGAACATAGTTAATACTCTTTTCTGCACATCTATCATTGCTCTTCCTGTATCTAGGAAGGCTCTCCCCAAAATGATAGGTATCTCATTATCTTCGTCTATTTGTAGCACAACAAAATCAACAGAAAAGATAAATTGATCCACTTTCAATAAAACATCTTCTATAACTAACTTAGGATATGTTAATGAAAGATCTGTTAAATGTAGAGTTACAATAGTAGGGGATATTTCTCCTAATCCCAATCTTTTGAATATTGATAATGACATAAGTTTAATTCATGCACCTAAATCACATAAAACTTTCCCATAAAATCTTTCTTCTATTGCACATTGAATTGTGAAGCTACCAAGATATTTAAGCTTTTCAGGAAGTTTTTTCTAAATTATAGCACTGCACTCAAGTAGTCTCGTTATCTTCGAACTTCATTTTTCTTTTAAGAATATCCTCCATAAACTTCACATAGCTTGACATTTTTTCTAAGGCTTCAGCAAATGTAATATTAATCGTAAGTTTATTAAAGATTTCCATAAATTTTGAAAATTATTTATCCAACTTTTGTTGATGAAGTCTCTGAGGAAATGGAGGTGGTGGTTTTCCAAGTCAATTTTAAGTGGAGAAATAGGTCTCTCTAAACCTTTCGAAGCATCCTCTTAGGTTCTTCAATTCCTTCTCTCCCTACTTCAGTCTCTTTTTGAACTCTACCTTCCAACTCTCTTTAGCTTCTAAGTTGAATGGCTTTTACTTGCTCTTTATTCTAATCTTTTAGATTTACTTTTGATTACTAGGAAGTGTTCCTTGGGATCTATTAATTAATGAATTTTCTAATTGTCTCAATTGATTCTCAATATTTCTAATTTTAGCTGCATGACTTTGTAACTAATTTCTCATTTGTAACGCCACTTCTTCTACAGACAAGTTTTTCTTCTTGAATTGTGGATTACTATTAAACATGGAGGATAAGTAGGTTTATAATTATTATTGCCTTGGTTATTCTAGTTTACCAATGGATTTAATTGGTTTTTTCCTCATTATTGATTATTACCATCTGAAGTATTATTCAAGTTAAAGTTAAGATGGTCCTTCCAACATGTGTTATAATAATTTGAATATGGGTTATTTGGCTTATTGTTTATGATATTAAAAGTTTTTAATGCTTAAGAATCTACCATCTGGCCTAATGAGTTATCTTCAATCATTGAAATTGGTTGATAAAAATTAATTTTAAATTTGTCTAACTTCCTTGAAATTGTAGTAACTTGATTTGCTAACATTGAAAAAGCATCAAATTCATGGACATTGACTACTTTCCTAGGGTTAACCACCCTCTCAGAAGGCCATTCAAAATTATTATTAGTCATCTCTTTAATTAAAACATAAGCATCATGAAATGGTTTTTACATCTATGAACTACCAGTAGTGACATCGATAATAGATCTAAGAGATCCAGCTAATCCACTGTAAAATATTTTAACTATTAACCAATCTGGTATAGCATGGTGTGGACACTTTCTCAAGGGTTCTTTAAATCATTTCTATGCTTCATAAACAGATTCCCCTTCAAACTCACAAAAAAATGTAATATCTTTTCTAAACTTCAAAATTTTTTTATGGTGAAAAATATTTAGCAATAAATTTTTGCGCTAAATTACCCCAAGTTTTGATAAATCCAGGTGCTAATGAATTTAATCATATTTTAGCCTTATCCCTCAGTGAGAAAGGAAAACATTCTAAGTTTTATATCATCATCTGAAACACCATCATATTTAAATGTAGAACACAATTCTAGAAAATTAGCATGATATAAATTTGGATCTTCAGTTGGTGGTCCCTCAAACTATTTATTTGATACCATTTAGATAATAACAGGTTTAAGTTTAAATGAGTTAGCCACTAAAGCAGGATTTTTAATAGTACAATGAAGTTCATCTACAAAAGGGTTTGCATAATCTCTTAAAGGTCTAAACTCTTGATTAATTTTAACATTTTGATTATTGTTTTTTCATTTCTTCAAATTTTTTATCTTTTACTATATTTTTGATTTTTTTTATTCTTCTATTAGTTCTATCTAATTCAGAATAGTAGGGCACTAGTCCTTTAGGCTCTAAACTACACATACATTACTACAAAATAACATAAAATAAAATCACACAAACAAAACTTATATAAAAACAATATTATGATATTCCTATGATAAATCTAAAAGTTTAAATAAGACCTTCTAAAAATAGAAATTTGCTTTTTAAAAAATTCCTTCACAATTTTTTTTATGCTCCCCGAAAGCGACGCCAAGAACTTGATCCCAATCTTATATGACAGTACTACGATTTATGCAGTTATAATTTTAAATCTTCCTTATATTTCTTACTTTGCAATGGTGCCAAAAACATGACTTTGAAGCAAATAAGAGTGTAATTATTATGTTTAAATATGGGATACTACACAACTATACGTATCATTATCAAGTAAAATAAGACTTTTTTATTAAACTCCAAATATCAAACCCACAGGGAGAAGTTCAACCTATTAATAAGGAATTATATAACAAACTCTACTTTGAAATAAAATTTCTTACTCAAACTATAGATGTTATAATAGGAATGAAACTTTGATTCTTTTTTTGGTAATTTTTTATATTTTAAAATCAAGTAAACAACTAACTAAATTTAATTAGATATTTAAAAGATAAAGGCAATATAAATAAAATATCTTTTTTCCTAATCATGAATCGGTGACAAGTATAGGAATTATGTTGTGGAAGTATTCAAATTGTGTTGTGCCAAATAGGAGTAATAATAATCTTTACCCTTACTAGAGATGCTATAAAGAATATTGGCTAATTCAAAGTTTGAATTGTATTGAAGATTGGGCTAGATAAAGAAGATACTAGCTCTCACTCTAGAGTTCCCTCTTCTCCCTCTACCTGGGGTAAACATCTTGTATCAAGACCTAAAATTCTAAACTAAATTAGGGGATTTAGCTTGTCGCTTTAAAGTACTCTAACTCTACACCCTTCAAAGATTATTTCCTCATTCATTTGCACTCAACCATATGAATTACATTCTCATCCATACAATCTCATGTGATTATTACCATTAATAGACTCAGACAATACCATCACGGAACCTACATTTTCTCACAAAAAATATTAACATCTTAATTGTCCAAATCAAGAAGTAAATAAAGTACATGGTTTAAAATCAACACAACTTATTCCAACATTAAAGATTAATACTTCACACAACTTCCATCCAACACTTAATCACTTATCATTTTAAGGAAAAAGATAAAGAAAACTACTCAAAATTCATGGAAACAAACAAGAAGTTTAAATTAAAATCAAATGTAGTCACAATGATAAAAATTTATCTCAAATCCTCTCCATCAAACTCTTGAAGTTCCTTTGAATTTCTTCTCTTCATTTCTCATAAAATAATCTCTACTCACACACTACAACTCCTCTCCTTTT
>JXCR01122816.1:10216-52348 GCA_002079205.1 Phalaenopsis hybrid cultivar | reverse complement strand
AAAAGCCATATTTTTTATTGTAAAGAGGAAGAGTGTTTTCTCATACTTGAACATTTCATCAACAAAAACCTTTGTTTTCTTTCAACAATTTAACTTTTGAAAGTTTAGCATCTAATTTAATTTAACTGTTGTTGTCATACATCTGCATATTTAGTTGCATTTCACTTGAGTAGTTTAACTTCAAACTTCGTACTTTACTTTGTTTTTATTTTTATTTTAATTTGAGAATAGAATATTAATAGTTAGCTTATATATACTTCCAGCTTCCTTGTGGGATCGATATCTATGACTTCATTATAGCCCTGTATTGCTTGAATGATATGTAAACTTGTGTTATATGTAGAAGGGAATTAAGAGTTTAAAATTGGTTTTAAAGATAAATTATTTTCATTAAAGTTACATTTGTTTGGGTTACATTGCATATTTATTATTAATTTAATCTCAAGTTTCCTAACATCAAGTTTTTGCCGATTTTTCCAAGTAAGTAACGCAAAGTATTAGTTATTTTATTTTATTTTATAAATATAAAAAAGAGAGTATTTGTAGTTTTGTTTGAACTTTTTCTTGTTTAAGTGTGTTGCTTATTTTTAATTACTTATTTATTTCATTTATGCGTATTATAAGATTTGAAAACTTAGTACCTTACAATTCTGAATTAAAAAGAACTGTTAGAAAAATTTGAAAAGAACAAAAAGAGAAAAATCATTCCAGCAAAATGGCTTGCAACTTAAAAAATGCTGGAAATGAAAATGAACATCATCAAAGACCTCTAAGGTACTATGGTAATCGTACAACAAATGAAATTCATTTGGGTATTCAAAACCCTGTTGTAGCTACCAATTCATTTAAGCTTAAACCTGGTATTTCCAAATGGTGCAAAATAATCAGTTTGGGGAACACCAACTGAAGATCCCAATTTACACCTTGCTAGTTTTCTAGAATTATTTGTTGCATTTAAATATGATGGAGTGTTGAATGATGCTGTCAGACTTAGACTTTTTTCTTTTTTCAAGAGGGATAAAGTTAAGATGTGGTTAAACTCATTAGCACCCGGATCTATCAGAACTTGGGGACATTTATCACAAAAATTTTTATCTAAATATTTCCCACCTTTAAAAATTGCTAAGCTTAGAAATGATATTACATCTTTTTGTCAGTTTGAAGGGGAATCAATTAATGAAACTTGGGAAAGGTTTAAAGATCTCGTTAGGCAGTGTCCACACCATGCATTACCATATTGGTTAATAATTCAAACCTTTTATAATGGATTGGTTGGATCTCTTAGATCGATAATTGACGCTGCTGCTANCCAAACACTATCTGAAATAGGGTAGATAATTTCAGCATCTAACCACTTTAAAATTTCTTTCTTAACAACTTTTTTCATAATAAAATTTAATCTCCTTTAATGATCAGCCCTGGGTTTGTTGTTCTCTTCCATATGAATTCTATGCAAACAAATTAAAGGATAGATTCCTTTAATATCAACAATTGTCCATTGATCCTGATATGAATATAGTTGTGTAAAAATTATATAGTTGACTCTGCTATGCAATAATGCCAAAATCTTAATGCAATATTTTATGAATTAGAAATTTAAGTAATTAATGTTGGGATTCTAAGTAAGTATATGTATCGTTATCAAGTAATAAAAGACTTTCTATTTAAGCCCCAAATATCGTCCCACGGGGAAGGTTTAATTTTGTAATGATAAATTTACTAGAAAATTCACAAAAAGTCAAAAAGAAATTCTGTCACTAATTTCGAATGTCGAGATATTATTAGAACTAAATTATTTAACTAATAACAAAATTAAAATACATAATTCAAAAAGTAACTACTAAACTATTAAACTATGTTTATGTGATGAAGATTTCTTATGTGAAAAAGTATCTTTCTCACTACAACGAGATTTTGATAAAATGAGATGAAATAAATGGTTCAAATATGTATTTTGCCAAATAGGAGCAGTTTTAATTATCTACCCTGATACAGTGTTATAGAAAATCATTGGCTAATACCATGTTTAGTCCCTAAATGTGTGGCTAGGCTAGGAGGATATTGGCTCCCATTTATTTGCAGTTAATTCCATGAATGAAGTTCTCCTTCATGGAATCAAATGTGATCATCACTCTGTTGTAGAACTCATACTCCATTTCCTAGATCATACGTTTCACAACATATTTTAACAATTCAATTGGCTAGATTGAAAATTAAATTAAGTTCGGAGTTGAAAAATCATCATAATTTACTTTATATTTTAATATTGACACATCCATATTATCTCTTCATTTAACTATATCTCAAAGTAGGGAGAAAGATAAACTAAACTACTCAGACTTCATGGGAAAGATACAACAAAACACAAATTTCATAGATAAAAGAAAGTTCATACAAGAGTAATAAACAAACAACACTTATCTGAAACTCTTTCTTAAACCAAATCCCTTGTAGCCTCTTCTAGGAAATGTTGGAAGAAGAAATCTCACTTTTCTCCTTCTCCAACACTCTTAGAGAAGATTTCACACTTAATCTCACCAAAAAACTCTAAATTATATAAAAAATGGACTCTAATGGTTGTGTAATGAAAAATAGAAGATTGTGTGATGCGTCAAAGGTTGTATTGGAGCAATGAGATGTCAGGAAGAGCACATTCTTGATCAATTTTGGCCCCAAATAAAGCCTAGAGTCGGTTCTCCAATAAATGCCTCCAAAAAACCTTCAAATAGCGTCCAAATTTGTCGAATCTTCTAGAAATAGAGGCTGACTTGACATTGGCATCGTCAGCGCCAGTGTTTCACAATTTAATTTGATGCTCACTCTCAAACAACACCATTGGTGATGCTTCTGGCACCATCGGTGCTGAACAAATTTCAAATTCTTTATTTTTGCTCCAAATTTCATCATTTTTGCTTCCTTTTTGCTTCAAGTCCTAAAATTCAACAACCTGCAAGTAAACATAAAAATACCTTCTATTAAAGTGAAATATCACCAAAAATGAGTATAAAATATGGGTCTAAAAATGCATATATTTTTTGTGTACATCCAGAAAAATTCTTATAATTCTTCAAAGTTTTCATTAAACTCTCTTCTTCTTCTATAGTTAAATTTAAGGAAGCTATAATCGGTAATGTTGAGGAATCACCTAAAAAGACATATTTTAAATGTTCAAGAAGTAACTTCAACTCAAGTTCAGGAGGTTTTTCAAACGATGAATAAAAAGATTTATCTTTTTATATCATTTCCAAAACTTCAAAACTTTCTCGAACATAATTCAAATCTTCCTTATAAAAAATCTCAAATTGCACTAATTCCTATTCTTGCTCATGTTCCAACTCTTTCACTTCAGATTTCTTTTCAAAAGTTGTTTTAAAATGGCATTCATTTTGATGTCTTTTACATCCATCTGTAACATTCATCATCTTTATCTTTTTTAGGATACTTTATTGATTTTGAAATATTAAAAGTAAATTTTTTATCATTGATGAACATAGCTAATACTCTTTTCTGCACATCTATCATTGCTCTTCCTGTATCTAGGAAGGGTCTCCCCAAAATGATAGGTATCTCATTATCTTCGTCTATTTGTAGCACAACAAAACCAACAGAAAAGATAAATTTATCCACTTTCAATAAAACATCTTCTATAACTCACTTAGGATATGTTATTGAACGATCTGTTAAATGTAGAGTTACAATAGTAGAGGATATTTCTCCTAATCTCAATCTTTTGAATATTGATAATGACATAAGTTTAATTTATGCACCTAAATCACATAAAACTTTCCCATAAAATCTTTCTTCTATTGCACGTGGAATTGTGAAGCTACCAAGATCTTTAAGCTTTTCAGGAATTTTTTTCTAAAATATAGCACTGCACTCCTCACTAAATGCAATAGTCTCGTTATCTTTGAACTTCATTTTTCTTTTAAGAATATCCTCCATAAAGTTCACATAGCTTGACATTTTTTCTAAGGCTTCAACAAATGTAATATTAATTGTAAGTTTATTACAGATTTCCATAAATTTTGAAAATTATTTATCCAACTTTTATTGATGAAGTCTCTTAGGAAATGGAGGTGGTGGTTTTCCAAGTCAATTTTAAGTGGAGAAATAGGTCTCTCTAAACCTTTCGAAGCATCCTCTTAGGCTCTTCAATTCCTTCTGTCCCTACTTTAGTCTCTTTTTGAACTCTACCTTCCAACTCTCTTTAGCTTCTAAGTTGAATGACTTTTACTTGCTCTTTATTCTAATATTTTAGATTTACTTTTGATTACTAGGAAGTGTTCCTTGGGATCTATTAATTAATGAATTTTCTAATTGTCTCAATTGATTCTCAATATTTCTAATTTTAGCTGCATGACTTTGTAACTAATTTCTCATTTGTAACGCCACTTCTTCTACAGACAAGTTTTTCTTCTTGAATTGTGGATTACTATTAAACATGGAGGATAAGTAGGTTTATAATTATTATTGCCTTGGTTATTCTAGTTTACCAATAGATTTAATTTGTTTTTTCCTCATTATTGATTATTACCACCTGAAGTATTATTCAAGCTAAAGTTAGGATGGTCCTTCCAACATGTGTTATAATAATTTGAATATGGGTTATTTAGCTTATTGTTTATGATATTAAGAGTTTCTAATGCTTAAGATATACCATTTGGCCTAATGAATTCTCTTCAATCATTGAAATTGGTTGATAAAAATTAATTCTAAATTTGTCTAACTTCCTTGAAATTGTAGTAACTTGATTTGCTAACATTGCAAAAGCATCAAATTCATGGACATTGACTACTTTCCTAGGATTAACCCTCTCAGAAGGCCATTGAAAATTATTAGTAGTCATCACTTTAATTAAAACATAAGCATCATGAACTTGGATCTTCAGTTGGTGGTCCCTCAAACTATTTATTTGATACCATTTAGATAATAATAGGTTTAAGTTTAAATGAATTAGCCACTACAGCAGGATTTTGAATAGTACAATGAAGTTCATCTACAAAAGGGTTTGCATAATCTCTTAAAGGTCTAAACTCTTGATTAATTTCAACATTTTGATTATTATTTTTTCATTTCTTCAAATTTTTTATCTTTTACTATATTTTTGATTTTTTTTATCCTTCTATTAGTTCTATCTAATTCAGAATAGTAGGGCACTAGTCCTTTAGGCTCTAAACTACACATACATTACTACAAAATAACATAAAATAAAATCACACAAACAAAACTTATATAAAAACAATATTATGATATTCCTATGATAAATCTAAAAGTTTAAATAAGACCTTCTAAAAATAGAAATTTGCCTTTTAAAAAATTCCTTCACAATTTTTTTTATGCTCCCCGGGAACGACGCCAAAAACTTGATCCCAATCTTATATGACAGTACTACGATTTATGCTGTTATAATTTTAAATCTTCCTTATATTTCTTACTTTGCAATGGTGCCAAAAACATGACTTTGAAGCAAATAAGAGTGTAATTATTATGTTTAAATATGGGATACTACACAACTATACGTATCATTATCAAGTAAAATAAGACTTTTTTTATTAAACTCCAAATATCAAACCCACAGGGAGAAGTTCAACCTATTAATAAGGAATTAGATAACAAACTCTACTTTGAAAAAAAATTTCTTACTCAAACTATAGATGTTATAATAGGAATGAAACTTTGATTATTTTTTTGGTAATTTTTTATATTTTAAAATCAAGTAAACAACTAACTAAATTTAATTAGATATTCATAAGATAAAGGCAATATAAATAAAATATCTTTTTCCTAATCATGAATCAGTGACAAGTATAGGAATTATGTTGTGGAAGTATTCAAATTGTGTTGTGCCAAATAGGAGTAAATATTCTTTACCCTTACTAGAGATGCTATAAAGAATATTGGCTAATTTAAAGTTTGAATAGTCTTGAAGATTGGGCTAGGTAAAGAAGATACTAGCTCTCACTCTAGAATTCCCTCTTCTCCCTCTACCTAGGGTAAACATCTTGTATCAAGACCTAAAATTCTAATCTAAATTAGAGGATTTAGCTTGTCACTTTAAAGTCCTTTAACTCTACACCCTTCAAAGATTATTTCCTCATTCATTTGCACTCAACCATATGAATTACATTCTCATCCATACAATCTCATGTGATTATTATCATTAATAGACTGAGACAATACCATCACGGATCCTACATGTTCTCACAATAAATATTAACATCTTAATTGTCCAAATCAAGAAGTAAATAAAGTACATGGTTAAAATCAACACAACCTATTCCAACATTAAAGATTAATACTTCACACTACTTCCATCCAACACTTAATCACTTATCATTTTAAGGAAAAAGATAAAGAAAACTACTCAAAATTCATGGAAACAAACAAGAAGTTTAAATTAAAATCAAATGTAGTCACAATGATAAAAATTTATCTCAAATCCTCTCCATCAAACTCTTGAAGTTCCTTTGAATTTCTTCTCTTCATTTCTCATAAAATAATCTCTACTCACACACTACAACTCCTCTCCTTTTATCTCTAAAAGTATACTAATTAACCTATGAGAGATGCAGTTGTGGCGTCTAAAGGGGGGGCATAAGAGAGTCTTTAATGCACCAAAATAATATACTGTTTTAAGTACCTACTTTATGCTTATTTTTTTTATGTTGCACTTTAAAGAAGGGTATTTTTGTATTTTTTTCTTACAGGTATATCATTTTTAGGCATTTGGAGCAAAAATGGCAAGNTATTTTAAGTACCTACTTTATGCTTATTTTTTTTATGTTGCACTTTAAAGAAGGGTATTTTTGTATTTTTTTTCTTACAGGTATATCATTTTTAGGCATTTGGAGCAAAAATGGCAAAAAAAAACAAAATTTTGAGCAAAAAAGAGTCAATTTTGGATTCTAGCGCATCATGCGTGCGCCAAAATCCAGAGAGCTGGCGCATCATGCATCAGATTGACACATGATGCACCAGAGATGAATTTTTCAAATTAAGGCAGTTCAAGACAAATTTTGCATGAATTTTCAAAGAGACTCTTGTTCTACACACCTCTTGGAGTAATTCAATGCATCTAGACACTTTGGAAGGTTCTTTTATGAAGGGATATGACTCATGGATCAAATGACACTTTTTTTTAATTCAAAAGAGCTAACTTTTGATGGACTTTTTGGAGGGAATTTTGAATTCTTTTCCAAAGGAGGCAGCCCAAAATAAAAGAAGAAGATTTGAAGAGGTAAGGGGGGACAAAAAAGAAGAGGCTTTTGGGATGTGGCGTGAGAGTTAGAGAGAGAGAAGAGGAGATTTTCTTTTAGGATTATAAGAGGAGAGAGAAGTTGAGAGATCTCTTCTTCATTACATTTCTAAGAGAGAATTGGGAGTGATTCAAAGGAGAGAAAGACTTGGAGAGAACTTCTAGGGATTTGCTTGGGAAGGATTGTGAGATAAGTTGTCTTTTTTTTCTTTTGTTTTATAAACTTGTTTTTATATATGAAATTCATGCTTTATCGTATCCTTCTCATGAATTCCGAGTAGTATTCTTTATCTTTCTCCCTAATTTAAAGATATGATTTTGTGAAGAATAGATTTTATTTTCTACAATTTAAAATGATAATAATTTGTGATGATTTGAACTATGATCTTCATTTAATTTTCGATCTAGCCGGTTAAAATGTTAAAACTTAATTAGAGACATATGTTCTTAAATGAGATATGATTTTTACGACATATTGAGAATTAAATTTGATTTCATGAGAGAGTATGTCATCCATGGGATTGGGTGCAAATAAATAGGAAAATATAGTTTTGTTGGATGCAGAATTGGAGATTTTAAGGTGACAGATGAAAACTACAAATTTGGTTCAGTTGATTGGAAACTAATGCGAGATTATTAGCCCTTAGGAGAGGGAGTAGTGGGAGCTCTAGAATGGTAGCCAGTATCCTCCCAGCCTAAACACAGAATTAGGGACCAAACTCTGGATTAATTAGTGCTCTTTATAGCACTCGAAAGAGGGTAAAGAATATGATTTCTCTTATTTGACACAAAACAGTTTTTATATATTTTTTCAAATGATTTCCATTTCTTCACAATCCATATACTCATTGTAAAGGGGAAGGATGCTTTCTTAAATTTGAACTTTCCATCACAATAAAAACTTTGTTTAATTTTTGCAATTTTACTTTTGAAAGTTTAGTATTTAGTTTAATTTAATTTCTATAATCTTACATTTGCATTTTAATTAGCATTCACCTGTGTAGTCAATTTTCAAATTTTGCAATTTACTTTAACTTTTTTTATTATAAAATAATTTCCATAATTTACTTTAGGATTTTCCAACTTCCCTATAGGATCAATATCTAGGACTCCATTAGAGCTCTTTATTACTTGAACGATGCGTATACTTGTGTTGATATTTAAGAGACATTTAACAGTTTAAAAAGAGTTTTAAAGAATAAATTATATTTATAAAAATTGTTTTATTAGGATTAATTGCATATTTATTATAAATCTGTTTGTATTGAGTTTTTGGCGTTGTTAACTGGTATCAGCTTCATAAATATTTGCATATACAAATCTACGTGTCAGCCTTCTTCAATCCAATCCAAGTATTCTCTTATAATTTTCCAAAAGGTGCATTGGTGTCTGATACACAAAAATAATATACTATTTTAAGTACCCTTTTTATGCCTATTTTTGGTGATATTGTACTTTAAAGAAAGGTATTTTTATGTTTTATTGCAGGTATACCATTTTTAGGCATTTGAAGCAAAAATGGCAAAAGGAGCAAAAATAGCCAATTTTGGGGTTTGGCACATGATGCGCTAAAATCCAAAGCACTGGCACATGATGCTCCAGATCGGCGCATATGCGCCAGCTGCGATTTTTTCAAATTAAGGCAATTTTAGACAAATTTTGCGTGAATTTTAAAGGGACACTTGTTCTAAACACCCCATAGAGTGATTCAATGCATCTAGACACTTTGAAAGATTCTAATTTAAAGGAATTTTACTCTTGGATCAAAGAGGCACATCTTTTGAATGCAAAGGTTTGACTTTTGAATTTGGAGGGAAATTGAAATTCTTTTCAGAGGAGGCAGCGAAAAAAAAAATTCAAGTTGGACAAGAACTTCTAAAGGGGGGCGAAAAAAAGATAGGGTGGTTTGAGAACCAAGAGGGAGAGATAGAGAGAGAAAATCAAAGGCTTGGAGATTGTCTTCTAAACATGAAAGGCAAGAGGAAGAGATAGAGAGAGAAAGTCAAGGGCTTGGAGATTTTCTTCTAGGGTTAAGAGATAGAGAGAGAAAGTTAAGGGCTTGGAGATTGTCTTCTAGGGTTGTAAGAGGAGAGGGGAAGGTGAGAGATTTCTTCTTCATTACACTTCTAAGAGAGAATTGAGAGTGCTTGTAAAGAGGGAAAGACTTGGAGAGAACTTCTAGGGATTTGCTTGGGAAGGAATGTGAGATAAGTTGTATTTTTTATTTTTTTTGTTTGTAAAATTATTTTTATATATGAAGTTCGTGTTTTATCGTATCCTTATCATGAATTCTATGTAGTCTTCTTTATCCTTCTCCCTACTTTAAAGAAATGGTTTTGTAAGGAATTGATTTTGTTTTCTACAGTTTTAAATGTCAATAATTTGTGATGATTTGAACTTCGATCTTTATTTACATTTTGATCTGGTCAATTGAATTGTTAATATGTGTTGAGAAACATATGTTCTAAAAAGGAGATGATTTCTACAACAAATGGAGAATCACAATTGATTTCATGGTTGAATCACATTTGATTCCATGGGATTGGGTGCAAATAAATAGGGAAAAATACTTTGTTGGATGTAGAATTGAAAGATTTTAAGGTGACAGATTAGAATCCCTAATTTTGTTCAGTTGATTGAAACCTAATGCGAGAGAGTAGTGGGAGCACTGGAGTGATAGCCAATATCCTCCCAACCTAACCACAAAATTAAGGACCAAACTTTGAATTAGTCAATTTTTTTTATAGCGTTCGGAATAGGGTAGAGAATAGGATTGCTCCTATTTGCACAAAACATTTTTAAATATATTTTTCAAATGATTTCAATTTCTTCACAAGCCATANATGATGCACCAGAGATGAATTTTTCAAATTAAGGCAGTTCAAGACAAATTTTGCATGAATTTTCAAAGAGACACTTGTTATACACACCTCTTGGAGTAATTCAATGCATCCAGACACTTTGGAAGGTTCTTTTATGAAGGGATATGACTCATGGATCAAATGACACTTTTTTCTAATTCAAAAGAGTTGACTTTTGAAGGACTTTTTGGAGGGAATTTTGAATTCTTTTCCAAAGGAGGCAGCCCAAAATAAAAGAAGAAGATTTGAAGAGGTAAGGGGGACAAAAAAGAAGAGGCTTTTGGGATGTGTCGTGAGAGTTAGAGAGAGAGAAGAGGAGATTTTCTTCTAGGATTATAAGAGGAGAGAGAAGTTGAGAGATTTCTTCTTCATTACATTTCTAAGAGAGAATTGGGAGTGATTCAAAGGAGAGAAAGGCTTGGAGAGAACTTCTAGGGATTTGCTTGGGAAGGATTGTGAGATAAGTTGTCTTTTTTTTTTTCTTTTGTTTTATAAACCTGTTTTTATATATGAAATTCATGCTTTATCGTATCCTTCTCATGAATTCTGAGTAGTCTTCTTTATCTTTCTCCCTAATTTAAAGATATGGTTTTGTGAAGAATAGATTTTATTTTCTACAATTTAAAATGATAATAATTTGTGATGATTTGAACTATGATCTTCATTTACTTTTTGATCTAGCCAGTTAAAATGTTAAAACTTAATTAGAGACATATGTTCTTAAATGAGATATGAATTCTACAACATAGGGAGAATTAAATTTGATTTCATGGGAGAGTATGTCATCCATGGGAATGGGTGCAAATAAATAGGAAAATATAGTTTTGTTGGATGCAGAATTGGAGATTTTAAGGTGACAGATGAAAACTGCCAATTTGGTTCAGTTGATTGGAAACTAATGCGAGATTATTAGCCCTTAGGGGAGGGAGTAGTGGGAGCTCTAGAATGGTATCCAGTATCCTCCCAGCCTATACACAGAATTAGGGACCAAACTCTGGATTAATTCGTGTTCTTTATAGCACTCAAAAGAGGGTAAAGAATAAGATTTCTCTTATTTGACACAAAACAGTTTTTATAATTTTTTTTCAAATGATTTCAATTTCTTCACAAACCATATACTCATTTTAAAGAGGAAGGATGCTTTCTTAAATTTGAACTTTCCGTCACAACAAAAACTTTGTTTAATTTTTGCAATTTTACTTTTGAAAGTTTAGTATTTAGTTTAATTTAATCTCTATAATCTTACATTTGCATTTTAATTAGCATTCACCTGAGTACTCAATTTTCAAATTTTGCAATTTACTTTTACTTTTTTTATTATAAAATAATTTCCATAATTTACTTTAGGATTTTCCAACTTTCCTGTAGGATTAATATCTAGGACTCCATTAGATCTCTTTATTACTTGAACGATGCGTATACTTGTGTTGATATTTAAGAGACATTTAACAGTTTAAAAAGAGTTTTAAAGAATAAATTATATTTATAAAAAGTGTTTTATTAGGATTGATTGCATATTTATTATAAATATGTTTGTATTGAGTTTTTGGCGTTGTGAAGTGGTATCAACTTCATAAATATTTGCATATACAAATCTACGTGTCAGTCTTCTTCAATCCAATCCAAGTATTCTCTTATAATTTTCCAAAAGGTGCATTGGTATCTGATACACAAAAAAAATATACTATTTTATGTACGCTTTTTATGCCTATTTTTGGTGATATTGTACTTTAAGGAAAGGTATTTTTATGTTTTTGTTGCAGGTATACCATTTTTAGGCATTTGAAGCAAAAATGGCAAAATGAGCAAAAATAGCCAATTTTGGGGTTTGGCGCATGATGCGCCAAAATCCAAAGCACTGGCACATGATGCTCCAGATTGGCACATATATGCCAGCTGCGATTTTTTCAAATTAAGGCAATTTTAGACAAATTTTGCGTGAATTTTAAAGGGACACTTGTTCTAAACACCCCATGGAGTGATTCAATGCATCTAGACAATTTGAAAGGTTCTAATTTGAAGGGATTTGACTCTTGGATCAAAGAGCAGATCTTTTGAATGCAAAGGTTTGACTTTTGACTTTGGAGGGAAATTGAAATTCTTTTCAGAGGAGGCAGCGAAAAAAAAATTCAAGTTGGACAAGAACTTCTAAAGGGGGGCGAAAAAAAGATAGGGTGGTTTGAGAACCAAGAGGGAGAGATAGAGAGAAAATCAAAGGCTTGGAGATTGTCTTCTAAACATGAAAGGCAAGAGGAAGAGATAGAGAGAGAAAGTCAAGGGCTTGGAGATTTTCTTCTAGGGTTAAGAGATAGAGAGAGAAAGTTAAGGGCTTGGAGATTGTCTTCTAGGGTTGTAAGAGGAGAGGGGAGGTGAGAGATTTCTTCTTCATTACACTTCTAAGAGAGAATTGAGAGTGCTTGTAAAGAGGGTAAGACTTGGAGAGAACTTCTAGGGATTTGCTTGGGAAGGAATGTGAGATAAGTTGTATTTTTCATTTTTTTTGTTTGTAAAATTATTTTTATATATGAAGTCCGTGTTTTATCGTATCCTTCTCATGAATTCTATGTAGTCTTCTTTATCCTTCTACCTACTTTAAAGAAATGGTTTTGTAAAGAATTGATTTTGTTTTCTACAGTTTTAAATGTCAATAATTTGTGATGATTTGAACTTCGATCTTTATTTACATTTTGATCTGGTCAATTGAATTGTTAATATGTGTTGAGAAACATATGTTCTAAGAAGGAGATATGATTTCTACAACAAATGGAGAATCACAATTGATTTCATGGTTGAATCACATTTGATTTCATGTGATTGGGTGCAAATAAATAGGGAAAAATACTTTGTTGGATGTAGAATTGAAAGATTTTAAAATGACAGATTAGAACCCCTAATTTTGTTTAGTTAATTGAAACCTAATGCGAGCATGTTAGCCCTTATATGAGAGAGTAGTGGGAGCACTGATGTGATAGCCAATATCCTCCCAACCTAACCACAAAATTAGGGACCAAACTCTGAATTAGTCATTTTTTTATAGCGTTCGTAATAGGGTAGAGAATAGGATTGCTCCTATTTGCACAAAACATTTTTTAAATATTTTTTTCAAATGATTTCAATTTCTTCACAAGCCATATTTTTTATTGTAAAGAGGAAGAGTGTTTTCTCATACTTGAACATTTCATCAACAAAAACCTTTGTTTTCTTTCAACAATTTAACTTTTGAAAGTTTAGCATCTAATTTAATTTAACTGTTGTTGTCATACATCTGCATATTTAGTTGCATTTCACTTGAGTAGTTTAACTTCAAACTTCGTACTTTACTTTGTTTTTATTTTTATTTTAATTTGAGAATAGAATATTAATAGTTAGCTTATATATACTTCCAGCTTCCTTGTGGGATCGATATCTATGACTTCATCATAGCCTTGTATTACTTGACTGATATGTAAACTTGTGTTATATGTAGAAGGGAATTAGGAGTTTAAAATTGGTTTTAAAGATAAATTATTTTCATTAAAGTTACATTTGTTTGGGTTACATTTCATATTTATTATTAATTTAATCTCAAGTTTCCTAACATCAAGTTTTTGCCAATATTTCCAAGGAAGTAACGCAAAGTATTAGTTATTTTATTTTATTTAAAATATAAAAAAGAGAGTATTTGTAGTTTTGTTTGAACATTTTCTTGTTTAAGTGTGTTGCTTATTTTTAATTACTTATTTATTTCATTTATGCGTATTTAAAGATTTGAAAACTTACTACCTTACGATTCTGAATTAAAAAGAACTGATAGAAAAATTTGAAAAGAACAAAAAGAGAAAAATCATTCCAGCAAAATGGCTTGCAACTTAAGAAATGCTGGAAATGAAAATGAACATCATCAAAGACCTCTAAGGTACTATGGTAATCCTACAACAAATGAAATTCATTTGAGTATTCAAAACCCTGTTGTAGCTACCAATTCATTTAAGCTTAAACCTGGTATTTCCAAATGGTGCAAAATAATCAGTTTGGGGAACACCAACTGAAGATCCCAATTTACACCTTGCTAGTTTTCTAGAATTATTTGTTGCATTTAAATATGATGGAGTGTTGAATGATGTTGTCAGACTTAGACTTTTCTTTTTTTCAAGAGGGTTAAAGTTAAGATGTGGTTAAACTCATTAGCACCCGGATCTATCAGAACTTGGGGAGATTTATCACAAAAATTTTTATCTAAATATTTCCCACCTTTAAAAATTGTTAAGCTTAGAAATGATATTACATCTTTTTATCAGTTCGAAGGGGAATCAATTTATGAAACTTAGGAAAGGTTTAAAGATCCCGTTAGGAAGTGTCCACATCATGCATTGCCATATTGGTTAATAATTCAAACCTTTTATAATGGATTGGTTGGATCTCCTAGATCGATAATTGACGCTGCTGCTGGTGGATCATTAAAGTCAAAACCATTCAATGAAGCATATTCATTAATTGAAGAGATGGCTACTAATAATTTTCAATGGCCCTAAAAAAGGATAAATCCAAAACAAGTAGCCAGTATTCATGATTTTGATGCAATATCAACATTACCTGCTCAAATATCCGTTATTCAAAGAAGATAGATCAATATGGAATGAAATATTCTCAAACACCACCTGTGCTTGAGGAGAAATCATTTGGACAAATGATAGAATCTCAATCTTCTTATGATACTTTAAATGCAATAAACAATCGTTCTAATAATCCTTATGCCAATAATTATAATCCTAGTTAGAAGAATCGTCCAAACTTTAGTTGGAGTAATAATAACTCGAATGCTGCAAATCCATAATGGGGAAACAATGTTGCAAACCCAGTGGGAAGCTCTAAAAATCAAGGAAATCAAGCTTATAAACCTTATTACCCCCTAGGATTTAATAATTTGTATGGTAATAAGAAAAAAATTATCAATGGAAGAATTGATATTGCAAATGGGAAGTCAATTACAAGGTTAAGGAGCTACAATCAGAAACATGAAAAATCAATTGGGATGTATTGCTACTGCACTTAGCAATAGACCTCCAGGAACATTGCTTAGTAATGTTGAAGTAAATCCTAAAGATCAAAACAAGGAGCAAATTAAATTTATTCAACTGTGAAGTGGAAAAGAATTGGAAGAACGAGTTCAACAAGAAGTTGAAATAGAAAAGAAAATGAGGTGGAAAATGAAAATTGTAGTTAAAATTTTCNGAAGCATATTCATTAATTGAAGAGATGGCTACTAATAATTTTCAATGGCCCTAAAAAAGGATAAATCCAAAATAAGTAGCCAGTATTCATGATTTTGATGCAATATCTACATTACCTGCTCAAATATCCGTTATTCGAAGAAGATAGATCAATATGGAATGAATTATTATCAAACACCACCTGTTCTTGAGGAGAAATCATTTGGACAAATGATAGAATCTCAATCTTCTTATGATACTTTAAATGCAATAAACAATCGTTCTAATAATCCTTATGCCAATTATTATAATCCTAGTTAGAAGAATCGTCCAAACTTTAGTTGGAGTAATAATAACTCAAATGCTGCAAATCTATAATGGGGAAACAATGCTGCAAACCCAGTGGGAAGCTCTAAAAATCAAGGAAATCAAGCTTATAAACCTTACTACTCCCCAGGATTTAATAATTTGTAAGGCAATAAGAAAAATTTATCAATGGAAGAATTGATATTGCAAATGGGAAGTCAATTACAAGGTCAAGGAGCTACAATCAGAAACATGAAAAATCAATTGGGATGTATTGCTACTGCACTTACCAATAGACCTCCAGAAACATTGCTTAGTAATGTTGAAGTAAATCCTAAAGATCAAAATAAGGAGCAAATTAAAGCTATTCAACTGTGAAGTGGAAAAGAATTGGAAGAACGAGTTCAACAAGAGGTTGAAATAGAAAAAAAAATGAGGTGGAAAATGAAAATTGTAGTTAAAATTTTTATTGTGAGTCAAAAAGTCCTATTAAACCAATGAAAATCAATGTAGAAAGACCACCACCTTCATTTCCTCAAAGATTGACGCAGAAGTATAGAGGTAATTAATTTTTGAAACTTTTGGAAATTTTGAAAAAAATGACGATAAACATTATATTTGTTGAAGCTTTGGAACAATTGTCAAGCTATGNAGTCAAAAAGTCCTATTAAACCAATGAAAATCAATGTAGAAAGACCACCACCTTCATTTCCTCAAAGATTGAAGCAGAAGTATAGAGATAATTAATTTTTGAAACTTTTGGAAATTTTGAAAAAAATGACGATAAACATTATATTTGTTGAAGCTTTGGAACAATTGTCAAGCTATGTGAAGTTCATGAAGGATATACTTAATAAGAAAAGGATGTTTGTAGATAATGAGACTGTTGCACTCAGTGAAGAGTGTAGGCTATAATTCAGAAGAAGCTTCCTGAAAAACTTAAATATACTAGAATTTTTACAATTACTTGTGTTATTGGCAAAAGATTTTATGGAAATGGTTTATGTGATTTTTAAGCCAGTATTAATCTTATGCTATTATCAATTTTCAGAACGTTGGGCTTAGAATATATTTCACCTACAAACAAAACTCTTCAGTTAGCTAATTATTTTATTACCTATCCTAAAGGAGTTATAGAAGATGTTTTAGTAAAGGTTGATAAATTTATCTTTTCTATGGAAGTTATTGTATTAAATATGGAGGAAGATAAAGAAATTCCTACTATTTTATGAAGACCATTCCTAGCCACTGGAAGAGTTTTGATAGATGTGCAGAAACGAGAACTAACTATGAGAGTTAGTGATCAAGTGGTTACATTTAATATTACAAAATCCATGAGATACCCTGTAAAAGAACAAGAGATCAAATGCTTCAGAATGGATATTAATGAGTATTTAAGCCATGAATATTTCAAAAAGACATATGAAAGAAAATTTGAAAAGGAATATAAGGAATATCAAGATGAGGATAAAATTTAAGATGAGTCTATAGAAGTGAGTACGGAAGAACTAAAATATGTTTAGGAAAAATTTGAAATATTAGATCTTGCAGAAAATGACAACAACTTGATTTCATCGATTAAGAAACCCAATGAACTAGAATTGAAAACACTTCCTACACATTTAAAGTATGCACTCTTAGGAGATTCATCTACACTACCTATCATAGAATCCTCAGAACTAACTGATGCGCAAGAATAATAGTTGTTAGAAACTTTGAAAATATATAAGAAAGCCTTTGGATGAACATTAGCTGATATTAAGGGAATCAGTCCTTCAATCTGTATGCATGGATATTTACTGGACAATCAACATAAACCAAGAACTGATCCTCAAAGGAGATTGAATCCTATGATGGAAGAAGATTAAGAAAGAAATTATAAAAGGGTTAGATGAGAGAATAATATATCCTATTTCAAGCAGTGTTTGGGTGAATCCAATTCACTTTGTTCCAAAGAAAGGAGGTGTAACTGTGGTGACAAATGAGTATGATGAATTAATATCAACAAGAAAAGTCACTAGATGGTAAATTTGCATAGATCATAGAAAATTAAATTCTGCCACCCGGAAGGATCATTTTACTTTACCCTTTTTGGACCAGATGTTGGATAGATTGGCTGGACACAAATACTTTTATTTTCTAGATGGATATACCAGTTATCACCACATACTTATTTCTTCTGAGGATCAAGAGAAAACAACATTTACTAGTCCTTATGGAACTTTAGCTTTTTTAGCAAATGACTTTTGGATTATGTAACGCACCTTCAACATTTCAAAGATGTATGATGTCAATATTTAGTGATTTGATTGAAAAAGGAATTGAAGTTTTTATGGATAATTTTCCTGTATTCGAAACTTCCTTTGAAATATGTCTAAATCAATTAGAGAAAGTTTTGGAACGTTGTGAAAAGACTAATCTCATTTTGTACTGGAAGAAATGTCAGTTTATGGTTGCAGGAAAATTATTCTTGGACATAGAATTTTAGAAAAAGGCATGGAAGTAGATCTTGCAAAAATTCAGGTTATATCGAACCTACCTCCACCTACTACTATAAGAGGAGTTAGGAGCATTTTAGGATATGCTAGATCCTACAGGCGATATATCAAAGATTTTTAAAAAATTACTAAGCTCTTATTCCAACTTCTAGAAAAAGATGCAAAGTTTAACTTTAACCAAGATTGCCTTAAAGCCTTTGAAACTTTAAAGGAAAAATTGATCATTGCCCCTATAATTGTTTAACCAGATTGGGAGAAACCTTTTGAATTAATGTGTGATGCTAGTGATTATGCAATTGGAGCTGTTTTAGGGCAGAAATATGATAAGATTTTCAAGGTCATATATTATGCTAGTAAGACTCTTAATGATGCACAGATTAACTATACCACCACTGAAAGTGACTTATTAGCCATTGTGTATGCTTTTGATAGGTTTAGATCATATTTGATTGGAACTAAATGTGTTGTGCATACTGACCATTCTGCTATTAAATATTTGATGCAAAAGAATGATGCAAAACCAAGATTAATTAGATGGATACTTCTGATATAAGAGTTTGATTTTGTTGTAGTCAATAGGAAAGAGACTGATAATCAAACAGCTGATCATCTATTGAGGTTAGAACATGAAGAAATACTTGATCTGGAGAGAGAGAGATTAAAGATAATTTTCTAGATGAACAACTTTATGTTGTAAAAGGATGAGAAATACCTTGACATGCTGATACTGTGAATTATATTGTTAGTGGTATTTTACCATACAAACTGACAAAATAATAGGAAAATAAATTCATTTATGATGCAAAATCTTATTTTTGGGATGATCCTAATCTGTATAAATAATGTAAAGATTTAGTTATAAAACGATGTGTGCCTTATAAAGAAATTTAGGAGAATATGCAAAAATGTTATGATTCTAAAATTGGAGGACATTTTGGGAATGATAGAACTGCTCGAAAGATTTTACAATCTAGATTTTATTGGCCTACTCTATTTAGAGATGTTAATATATATGTATATATATATATAAATATGTGATCAGTGTTAGAGAGTAGGTAACATTTCTAAAAGAAATGAAATGCCTCTAAATTTTAATTTGGAAATTGAAATTTTTGATGCATGAGGATTAGATTTTATGGGACCATTCATGCCTTCATTTGGATATATATATATATATATATATATATATATATATATATTACGGTAAATTATGTTTCAAAATGGATAGAAGCAATCACTTTACCTAAATGTGATGCTCGGATTGTTTTAAAATTTTTAACTAAAAATATTTTTACAAGATATACAATGTCGAGAGTAATTATTACTGATGGAGGATCATTTTAGAAACGCAACAATTGCAAGATTGGTGGAAAATATAATATAATACATAAAATTGTAACTGCTTATCATCCCAAGACTAGTGATTTAGCGGAAGTGTATAATTGTAAAGCTAGGAAAATTTTGGAGAAGAGTATTAATCCTAACAAAATGGATTGGTATATTAGATTAGATATTACATTATGGGCATACAGAACAACTTATAAGACACCTATAGGAATGTCCCCATATAGATTAATTTTTGGGAAGACTTGTCACTTGCTAGTTGAATTGGAACATAAAGCTTATTGGGCGATAAAAAAATTTAATTTCAATTTAAAAGAAGCTGGTGAGAAAAGATTATTGCAATTGAATGAGCTTGAAAAAATTAGGAATGAATCTTACGATAATGCGATGATTTATAAAGAAAAAATGAAAGAATGGCATGATCAGAAGATAATAAAAAGAGAATTTGAACTTGGACAGACAATTTTGTTATATAATACAAGATTGAAATTATTTCCTGGAAAATTGCAGTCTAGGTGGAAAGGGTTTATAAAAGTTTATCCTTATGGAGCAGTCAATATTGAGGATCCCAAAACTGGAAGAATATTTAAAGTGAATGGGCACAGATTGAAACCTTATTTTGATGGTCAAAGACCAAATTCTAAAGAGACTATTATGTTGAATCACCCAGAATGAGACTGGGAATGTCGGGCTGATAACATTGAACCAAGCGCTTTGTGAGAGGCAACCAATATGTATCATTGTTTACTTTGATTTTTGAGTTTTTATTTAAAATCCTATATGTATGTTTATGTTTATGTCTTTATGTAATCCATGTATTTGAGAAAAATGTTTAGAAACATCTTTGTTTACCTAATGTTGACAAAAGACTGAGAATTTATTTGATCAGAATCGAAACGACCAAAATTTTGAAACTGGCGCATGATGCGCCGAACTCCAGAGATCTAGCGCATGATGCGCCGAACTCCAGAGATCTAGCGCATGATGCACCGCAGAGACGAAAATGACAAAACATTTCAAATGGTTGTTTTTGGCAGTTTTTGGCGAAGACACCTTCAAATAATTCCTAAAAAAACTGACTCCAAGACATATTTTAGGGGGAAAAACATGGAAGAGTCACCACTTTTAAATTCCTATGGCTTCTCACTCTAGAAATTCCACTAGATTTGGGATTTTTAATCAAAGAAAGTTCATCAGTTTCAACGTATAGAAGTTACATGATCGAGTTATAATGAAGAAGAGGCTTATCAAAATGAGGGCATTTGTGAATCAAGGATTCAACAAGTCGAATACTCAAGTCAAAAAAATTATTGCGCAGAGGCATTGGGATGTACTTTGCTACACTACTGCCATTATAGTCGTCCCTGTGGTGAAAGAATTTTATGCAAATCTTCATGGGATCAACCAAGGAATGATCTAAGTGCGATGCAAGTTTGTGTAGTTCACTCCTTCAAGAATCAACAAAATGTTTATAATTGAGAATGTGTATGTCTGCCACTATGCAAATTTTACCCCTACAAGAGACAACATGGATGGACTCTACCATTACCTTATGGATGAAGATGCTAATTGGGAAGCCCGAGATGATGAGAATATGAATTTTTCTTCATCATTGTTAATAACTACTTCAAAGGCATGACATTTCTTCATTTCCTTGAAATTACTGCCTACTATGAAAATTAGTAAGGTCACTAAGGAGAGTGTTATCCTGAACTATTGTATTCAAAATGGAAAACTTGTTGATATTGGAGCCATAATTGTAAAATTAGTTTTGGGTTTGATTGTGAATGGATCTGCAACTGGATTGGGACATCCATCTACTATTTTTTAACTCTACAGTCAATCGTAAGTACCTTATGAAATTTGGGAGAAAATACTACTGCTTGGAAGTCGATGGATCTTGAAGTCTACTGCAGTTGCATTGGAATGGGAGATGAAAATGACATGAATGTACTAATGAATCAAGAATCCCAGAATTCATCACTTATTCAGCCTTATTACAACTCGAGTGCACTTTCATAGAGAACAAAGAAGATAGAGAAAGAGGTGCATAACCTTATGCATGCAATTGAGAATATTTATGAAATGTTGGATCACCTGGACTGGAGACTCAAGGAACATTTTTAACATACAGGGCATACTGAAGATGGTNTGTAAATTATGTTTCAAAATGGATAGAAGCATCACTTTACCTAAATGTGATGCTCGGAGTGTTTCAAAATTTTTAATTAAAGATATTTTTACAAGATATAGAATGTCGAGAGTAATTATTACTGATGGAGGATCATTTTAGAAATGCAACAATTGCAAGATTGGTGGAAAAATATAATATAATAAATAAAATTGTAACTGTTTATCATCCCAAGACTAGTGGTTTAGCGAAAGTGTATAATTGTAAAGCAAGGAAAATTTTGGAGAAGAGTATTAATCCTAACAAAATGGGTTGGTATATTAGATTAGATACTGCATTATGGGCATACAGAACAACTTATAAGACACCTATAGGAATGTCCCCATATAGATTAATTTTTGGGAAGACTTGTCCTTGCTAGTTGAATTGGAACATAAAGCTTATTGGGCGATAAAAAAAATTAATTTCAATTTAAAAGAAGCTGGTGAGAAAAATTATTGCAATTGAATGAGCTTGAAGAAATTAGGAATGAATCTTACGATAATGCGATGATTTATAAAGAAAAAAAATGAAAGAATGGCATGATCAGAAGATAATAAAAAGAGGACTTGAACTTTGACAGACAATTTTATTATATAATACAAGATTGAAATTATTTCCTGAAAAATTGCAGTCTACGTGGAAAGGGTTTATAAAAGTTTATCCTTATGGATCATTCAATATTGAGGATCCCAAAACTGGAAGAATATTTAAAGTGGATGGGCACAGATTGAAACCTTATTTTGATGGTGAAAGACCAAATTCTAAAGAGACTATTATGTTGAATCACCCAGAATGAGACTGGGAATGTCGGGCTGATAACATTGAACCAAGCGCTTTGTGAGAGGCAACCAATATGTATCATTGTTTACTTTGATTTTTGAGTTTTTATTTAAAATCCTATATGTATGTTTATGTTTATGTCTTTATGTAATCCATGTATTTGAGAAAAATGTTTAGAAACATCTTTGTTTACCTAATGCTGACAAAAGATTGAAAATTTATTTGATAAAAATCGAAACGACCAAAATTTTGAAACTGGCGCATGATGCGCCGAGCTCCAGTGATCTAGCGAATGATGCACCGCAGAGACAAAAATGAAAAAACATTTCAAATGGTTTTTTTTGGCAGTTTTTGGCGGGGACACCTTCAAATAATTCCTAAAAAACTGACTCCAAGACATATTTTAGGGGGAAAAACATGGAAGAGTCACCACTTTTAAATTCCTATGGCTTCCCACTCTAGAAATTACACTAGATTTGGGATTTTTAATCAAAGAAAGTTCATCAGTTTCGACATATAGAAGTTACATGATCGATTTATAATGAAGAAGAGGCTTATCAAAAAGAGGGGATTTATGAATCAAGGATTCAACATGTCGAATACTCAAGTCAAAAAAATTATTACGTAGAAGCATTGGGAAGTACTTTGCTACACTACTGCCACTATAGTCGTCCCTATGGTGAAAGAATTTTATGCAAATCTTCATGGGATCAACCAAGGAATGATCTACGTGCGACGCAAGTTTGTGTAGTTCACTCCTTCAAGAATCAACAAAATGTTTATAATTGAGAACGTGTATGTCTGCCACTATGCAAATTTTACCCCTACAAGAGACAACATGGATGGACTCTACCATTACCTTATAGATGAAGATGCTAATTCGGAAGCCTGAGATGATGAGAATGTGAATTTTTCTTCATCATTGTTAATAACTACTTCAAAGGCATGACATTTCTTCATTTCCTTGAAATTACTGCCTACTATGAAAATTAGTAAGGTCACTAAAGAGAGTGTTATCCTGAACTATTGTATTCAAAATGGAAAACTTGTTGATATTGGAGCCATAATTGTAAAGTTAGTTTTGGGTTTGACCGTGAATGGATCTGCAACTGGATTGGGACATCCATCTACTATTTTTCAACTCTGCAGTCAATCGTAAGTACCTTATGAAATTTAGGAGAAAATACTACTGCCTTGGAAGCCGATGGATCTTGAAGTTTACTGTAGTTGCATTGGAATGGGAGATAAAAATGATATGAATGTACCAATGAATCAAGAATCCCAGAATTCATCACTTATTCAGCCTTATTACAACTCGAGTGCACTTTCATAGAGAACAAAGAAGATAGAGAAAGAGGTGCATAATCTTATGCATGCAATTGAGAATATTTTTGAAATGTTGGATCACTTGGATTGGAGACTCAAGGAACATTTTTAACGTACAGGGCATATTGAAGATGGTCTGGTACGTATGCTCATGAAGCACGCATGGATTGAGGAGGAAAATTCAACTGATTAATTACCTTTTAAGCCCTTCTACAATCTGTATGTGCACTACCAGTCTATTGGAATTATCTAGGAGGATGAGAGTGAAGAAGATGTTTAAAGTTAAGTTAAGCATGGAACATTTTGTCTAGTATTGTTTGTTTTAATTTGTTATGTTAGATTACCTTTACTCTCTATTATTGCACTATCTATGTTTATTGCTTTGAAGTTTAATGTTTAGATTTCAGTGTTAGGATGTTGGTTTGCTTTAGAACATTGAATTTGTTATGTGTTGGCTTGAAAAATGTTAATTTATACTAACACGGATTTTGTATATAAATATGAGTTTTGTGTTGTTTGTGAAATCTTGATGTTAGTTTGATGTTTAATTATATATAGAAAGGTTTATTTGAGTCAAATAGAGGTTAATGTAAAACGGTACAAAGCAGATTTCGACAAAAACCTAGATCTGGCAAAAATATGCTCTGGCACATGATGCGCCAACATACGGAGCCTTGGCACATAATGCACCAGATTTGGTGCATGATGCGCCAAAGGTCCGAACACTTTAGATTGGCTAAAAAATCTGCAAAATTGCACAATAACCTCCATTTTTTCTGCTTGATCATCTTCCACCTCCAACCTTTAATCTAGGGCATCACATTGTGGGCTAAGGAGAAGGCTTTGTAGGCCAAAAATCATAGATTTCATCATCTCTTGGTATGAGCTTCACTTTAAATTTTTTATTTTCACCATGAATTTTGGGAGATCCGAAAAATGGGATTTTTGATGAAAATGCTTAAAGAAAACTCATGGTGAAAATTTTCTTACCAAATAATCTTGTTGAGGGAGTTAGATTTATGATTTAGTAATTTATTTAAAATGTATTTGGATTTTAGTATAATCTTCAATGGCTCCTAGCATAAAAAGAGGAAGAATGTCGGCTACCAAATAATCTTGTTGAGGGAGTAAGATTTAAGATTTAGTAATTTATTTGAAATGTATTTCGATTTTAGTAGAATCTCCAATGGCTCCTAGCATAAAAAGAATAAGAACGTCAGGCGAATTTAATGCTCGAAAGTTTGTTAATTTCAAAACTATTACAATACATAAATTGAGACCCATAGATTGATTCAGGAAAGGGGATTTGCGAACCCGGGAGGCAAGGTTGAAAGGTTGATTCCTGCCAGAAATTGTGAGCGATTCTGCTACTTCACTGTTTTAGCAATCATTTCAATGGTTCGAGAGTTCTATGTCAACCTTAAGTTCACTACGGAAGATCATATTTATGTGAGAGGTACACAAGTTGAGTTTACCTCCGAAAGGATTAATGTGTTATATGGGCCGAGGAATGTCTTCCATGATGAATATGTTACTTTTTCTATCACAGATTCATCACTGGAAGAAGTCATTGCATTTCTGACTGATGGAAGATGGGAGTGGAAGATAAAGAATAATAAAATAGTTAACTTCCCCGCTTCCATATTGACAATGCAGTCCAAAGTATGGCATCACTTAATCTCAGCCAGACTTCTACTACAAATCATCTTGCTGATGTTATAAAGGATTGAGTTGTTTTGAACTATTGCATTCAGAACATGATGGCAATATACATTGGTTTGCTTATAGTTCATCACGCTCGGAGTATTGCTGGTAGTGCTACTTTTGGAGGCTTAGGATATCCAGCTGTAATTTTCACTCTATGTGAACAATCAGGAGTCGAATCCCATAGAAATGAAGAGAGATTACAACCTCAGAATTTGTATGGGAGGCACATGATTCAAAGAGTAGAATCGTTTATTGAGACTAGAAGTAGAATAAGGGATATGCCCTCTACATCTGCTGCAGGGGCATCTACTTCTAGTTCTGGATCGTTGGAAGGTATTATGGACTAGCTCATAATTCAACAATATGATATCATTAATATACAGACTTAGTTGGGAGAGATAGAAGCAAGGAATTCATATAATGATGAATATCAGCAGAGGAGAGTTCAACATGATATAGATTTTCAAAATGCTATAGTTAGACACTTCATGGGTGAACTTAATGTGAATTTTCTTGCTTGCTCCAGCTTTGTTCCCTATGCTCCCATTTGTGATAAAGATGAAGAGGCAAGAGAAGAAGAAGAAGAAGAAGAAGATGATGATGATGATGGTGAGGAAGGAGATGGGAACTGATAGTTTAATTTAATTTTGATTTGATATTATGTGTTGTTTGTATATTTGTTCGTACTATGTTGCACTTTTATTTGAGACTTTTTGGATTTAAAATTTTTTTGTTATGTTGTGGACCTATAATTTGTAATGGTAATAGTAGACTTTTTGTTTTTCAATTTTAGTTTTAATATTTCAGTTTTAGCATGTTGAATGTTTAGTATCTTCAGTTTTTGTTTTTCAGTTTTAGTATTTATGTTTTAATTCCCAGCAAATTCTTTAGAATATATTATGTTTTATTTAATTCTTAAAAGCGTAAGAACCAATTTCATGTTCAGAAATCCTCTACAGGTTAGTTTTTAGNTGAAGTTCATGAAGGATATACTTAATAAGAAAAGGATGTTTGTAGATAATGAGACTGTTGCACTCAGTGAAGTGTGTAGGCTATAATTCAGAAGAAGCTTCCTGAAAAACTTAAATATACTGGAATTTTTACAATTACTTGTGTTATTGGCGAAAGATTTTATGGAAATGCTTTATGTGATTTTTGAGCCAGTATTAATCTTATGTTATTATCAATTTTCATAACGTTGGGCTTAGAATATATTTCACCTACAAACAAAACTCTTCAGTTAGCTAGTTATTTTATTACCTATCCTAAAGGAGTTATAGAATATGTTTTAGTAAAGGTTGATAAATTTATCTTTTCTATGGAATTTATTGTATTAAATATGGAGGAAGATAAAGAAATTCCTACTATTTTATGAAGACCATTCCTAGCCACTAGAAGAGCTTTGATAGATGTGCAGAAAGGAGAACTAACTATGAGAGTTAGTGATCAAGTGGTTACATTTAATATTACAAAATCAATGAGATACCCTGTAAAAGAACAAGAGATCAAATGCTTCAGAATGGATATTAATGAGTATTCAAGCCATGAATATTTCAAAAAGACATATGAACGCAAATTTGAAAAGGAATATAAGGAATATCAAGATGAGGATAAAATTTAAGATGAGTCTGTAGAAGTGAGTACGGAATAACTGAAATATGTTTAGGAAAAATTTGAAATATTAGATCTTGCACAAAATGACAACAACTTGGTTTCATCGATTAAGAAACCCCTTGAACTAGAATTGAAAATACTTCCTACACATTTAAAGTATGCACTCTTAGGAGATTCATCTACACTACCTATCATAGAATCCTCAGAACTAACTGATGCGCAAGAATAATAGTTGTTAGAAACTTTGAAAATATATAAGAAAGCCTTTGGATGAACATTAGCTGATATTAAAGGAATCAGTCCTTCAATCTATATGCATGGATATTTACTGGAAGATCAACATAAACCAATAACTGGTCCTCAAAGGAGATTGAATCCTACGATGGAAGAAGCGGTTAAGAAAGAAATTATAAAAGGGTTAGATGAGAGAATAATATATCCTATTTCAAGCAGTGTTTGGGTGAGTCCAATTCACTGTGTTCCAAAGAAAGGAGGTGTAACTGTGGTGACAAATGAGTATAATGAATTAATATCAACAAGAAAAGTCACTGGATGGTGAATCTGCATAGATCATAGAAAATTAAATTTTGCCACCCGGAAGGATCATTTTACTTTACCCTTTTTGGAGCAGATGTTGGATAGATTGACTGGGCACAAATATTTTTATTTTCTAGATGGATATACCAGTTATCACCAAATACTTATTTCTTCTGAGGATCAAGAGAAAACAACATTTTCTAGTCCTTAAGGAACTTTAGCTTTTTTAGCGAATGCCTTTTGGATTATGTAACGCACCTGCAACATTTCAAAGATGTATGATGTCAATTTTTAGTGATTTGATTGAAAAGGGAATTGAAGTTTTTATGGATAATTTTTCTGTATTCGAAACTTCCTTTGAAATATGTCTAAATCAATTAGAGAAAGTTTTGGAACGTTGTGAAAAGACTAATCTCATTTTGTACTGGAAGAAATGTCAGTTTATGGTTGCAGGAAAATTATTCTTGGACATAGAATTTTAGAAAAAGGCATGGAAGTAGATCTTGCAAAAATTCAGGTTATATCAAACCTACTTCCACCTACTACTATAAGAGGAGTTAGGAGCATTTTAAGATATGCTAGATCCTACAGGCGATATATCAAAGATTTTTAAAAAATTAATAAGCTCTTATTCCAACTTCTAGAAAAAGATGTAAAGTTTGACTTTAACCAAGATTGCCTTAAAGCCTTTGAATCTTTAAAGGAAAAATTGATCACTGCCCCTATAATTGTTTAACCAGATTGGGAGAAACCTTTTGAATTAATGTGCGATGCTAGTGATTATGCAATTGGAGCTGTTTTAGGGCAAAAATATGATAAGATTTTCAAGGTCATATATTATGCTAGTAAGACTCTTAATGATGCATAGATTAACTATACCACCACTGAAAGTGACTTATTAGCCAATGTGTATGCTTTTGATAGGTTTAGATCATATTTGATTGGAACTAAATGTGTTGTGTATACTGACCATTCTGCTATCAAATATTTGATGCAAAAGAATGATGCAAAACCAAGATTAATTAGATGGATACTTCTGATATAAGAGTTTGATTTTGTTTTAGTCAATAGAAAAGAGACTGATAATCAAACAGCTGATCATCTATCGAGGTTAGAACATGAAGAAATACTTGATCTGGAGAGAGAGAGATTAAAGATAATTTTCTAGATGAACAACTTTATGTTGTAAAAGGATGAGAAATACCTTGGCATGCTGATACTATGAATTATATTGTTAGTGGTATTTTACCATACAGACTGATAGAATAATAGGAAAATAAATTCATTTATGATGCAAAATTTTATTTTTGGGATGATCCTCATTTGTATAAATAATCTAAAAATTTAGTTATAAAACGATGTGTGCCTTATAAAGAAATTTAAGAGATTATGCAAAAATTTTATGATTCTAAATTTGGAGACATTTTGGGAATGATAGAACGGCTCGAAAATTTTTACAATCTGGATTTTATTGGCCTACTCTTTTTAGAGATGTTAATATATATGTANATGTGTTGGCTTGAAAAATGTTAATTTATACTAACACGGATTTTGTATATAAATATGAGTTTTGTGTTGTTTATAAAATTTTGATGTTAGTTTGATGTTTAATTATATATAAAAAGGTTTATTTGAGTCAAATAGAGGTTAATGTAAAGCGGTACAAAGCAGATTTCGATAAAAACCTAGATCTGGCAAAAATATGCTATGGCACATGATGTCCAAATTGGCAAATGATGCGCCAACTTACGGAGCCTTGGCACATAATGCACCAAAGGTCCAAACACTTTAGATTGGCTAAAAAAATCCGCAAAATTGCACGAAAACCTCCATTTTTTTCTGCTTGATCATCTTCCACCTCCACCCTTTAATCTAGGGCATCACATTGTGGGCTAAGGAGAAGGCTTTGTAGGCCAAAAATCATAGATTTCATCTTCTCTTGGTATGAGCTCCACTTTAACTTTTTTATTTTCACCATGAATTTTGGGAGATCCAAAAAATGGGATTTTTGATGAAAATGCTTAAAGAAAACTCATGGTGAAAATTTTCTTACCAAATAATCTTGTTGACGGAGTTAGATTTATGATTTAGTAATTTATTTGAAATGTATTTGGATTTTAGTAGAATCTCCAATGGCTCCTAGCATAAAAATAGGAAGAACGTCGGCTACCAAATAATCTTGTTGAGGGAGTTAGATTTACNAAATGGGATTTTTGATGAAAATGCTTAAAGAAAACTCATGGTGAAAATTTTCTTACCAAATAATCTTGTTGACGGAGTTAGATTTATGATTTAGTAATTTATTTGAAATGTATTTGGATTTTAGTAGAATCTCCAATGGCTCCTAGCATAAAAAGAATAAGAACGTCGGGCAAATTTAATGCTCAAAAGTTTGTTAATTTCAACACTATTACAATACACAAATTGAGACCCATAGATTGATTCAGAAAAGGGGATTTGCGAACCCGGGAGGCAAGGTTGAAAGGTTGATTCTTGCTAGAAATTGTGAGCGATTCTGCTACTTCACTGTTTTAGCAATCATTTCAATGGTTTGAGAGTTCTATGTCAACCTTAAGTTCACTACGGAAGATCATATTTATGTGAGAGGTACGCAAGTTGAGTTTACCTCCAAAAGGATTAATCTGTTATATGGGCCGAGGAATGTCTTCCATGATGAATATGTTGCTTTTTCTATCACAAATTCAGCACTGGAAGAAGTCATTGCCTTTCTGACTGATGGAAGATGGGAGTGGAAGATAAAGAATAATAAAATAGTTAACTTAGGCTTAGGATATCCAGCCGTAATTTTCACTCTATGTGAACAATCAAGAGTTGAATCCCATAGAAATGAAGAGAGATTACAACCTCAGAATTTGTATGGGAGGCACATGATTCAAAGAGTAGAATTGTTTATTAAGACTAGAAGTAGAATAAGGGATAGGCCTTCTACATCTGCTGCAGGGGCATCTACTTCTAGTTCTGCATTGTTGGAAGGTATTATGGACTAGCTCATAATTCAACAATATGATCTCATTAATATACAAACTCAGTTGGGAGAGATAGAAGTAAGGAATTCATATAATCATGAATATCAGCAGAGGAGAGTTCAACATGATATAGATTTTCAAAATGCTATAGTTAGACACTTCATGGGTGAACTTAATGTGAATTTTCCTGCTTGCTCCAGCTTTGTTCCCTATGCTCCCATTTGTGATGAAGATGAAGAGGCAAGAGAAGAAGAAGAAGAAGAAGAAGAAGAAGATGATGATGGTGAGGAAGGAGATGAGAACTGATAGTTTAATTTAATTTTGATTTGATATTATGTGTTGTTTGTATATTTGTTCGTACTATGTTGCACTTTTATTTGAGACTTTTTGGATTTAAGATTTTTTTGTTATGTTGTGGACCTATAATTTGTAATGGTAATAGTAGACTTTTTGTTTTTCAGTTTTAATTTTAATATTTTCAATTTTAGCATGTTGAATGTTTATTATCTTCAGTTTTTGTTTTTCAGTTTTAGTATTTATGTTTTAATTCCCAGCAAATTCTTTAGAATATATTGAGTTTTATTTAATTCTTAAAAACGTAAGAACCAATTTCATGTTCAGAAATCCTCTAAAGGTTAGTTTTTATNTACAGGTTAGTTTTTAGTTTTATGCATTTATTATTTTCTTTCACCAACTAAAATTTTGTACTAAAATATTTTTAAAATCATTTAAAAATTTAAGTTTGGGGGGAAAGAAAATTTTCTTTTGAAATGGAGAAAACTAAATTTTATTTGTCCTTAAGTAACTATATTTTTCAAAATTAATTTAACATAACTGGGGATATTAAAAGATTTAACTTTAAATAACTATACTTATGTTTATAAATATTATAGTAAATTTAGGTAAAATGTTTTTAATAATGAAGGTCAATTCTAAAGTTAAAGATATTTGGTATGATAGGACAAGTCTGTTTTTCTATTTTAAGTAAAGGAAATTTTATTTTTGAAGTTTTAAGAATTTTAGAGTTTCATGTAAGAAGAAAGGAATGAGGCTTTATGAAAAATCATAAACTAGTATGACTTTATTAAGTAAAGAGAGGTGTGGAGTGTTAACTTTAAGAAGAGGATAGTGAAGTTCAAAACTATTAAAGGCTATCTAGATATAGTAATCCTCACCTGAAAAAGGAAAAAAGAAAATGAAAAGAAAAAAAAGAAGTGATTAAAAAGATCCTAAAATAAAAAAGAAAAAAAAATGGGTGAGGAGAAGCTTGAGAAGATGCATAGTCAAAAATTTGCTTCACTTGAATCAACTTAAGGAAGGAGCTTTATTACACTTTCTAAACTTGTTTTGAAGTATTTGTAGCATTCCTAGTAAATTTTTCATGAAGTTCTCTTCATATGAATGTTGTAAATGTCCTTAGCATGACAAATTGCAATTCTTCTAGAAATAAATAGAGATTCAGAAATCTTAAATTTGATTACTACATATTCCTAGACTTGGAGTTTAAACCTAATTTAGTAATGGTTTTGCTTAATTTTTACTATTCTATTTATTGAACTAAAGTATAGAAGTGATAAGTTAATCTCTATCCTAAAGTCATATGCCTTTATGTAATAAAAGTGTCACTTGAGGACAAGTAACATTTAGGTTTGGGGGATTTTGATACAAAAAATAATATACTATTTTAAGTACCCTTTTTATGCATATTTTTGGTGATATTGCACTATAAAGAAAGGTATTTTTGTGTTTTTATTGCAGGTATACCATTTTTAGGCATTTAGAGCAAAAATGGCAGAAGGAGCAAAATTTGGAGGGAAAAAAAACAAATTTTGATGTTTGGCGCATGATGCACCAGATTGACACATGATGCGCCAGCTGCAAATTTTTCAAATTAAGGCAATAAAAAGATAATTTTTACACAAATTTTCAAAGGGACACTTGTTCTAAACACCCTATGGAGTGATTCAATGCATCTAGACACTTTGGAAAGTTCTAATTTGAAGGGATTTGACTCTTAGATCAAAGATTCACATCTTTTGAATTCAAATGTTTGGCTTTTGAATATTGGAGGGAAATTAAAATTCTTTTCAGAGGAGGCAGCCCAAAATAAAATCAAGTTGGAGAAGAACTTCTAATGGGTGGAAAAAAAGATAAGATGGCACAAGAACCATGAGGGAGAAATAGAGAGAGAAAATCAAGGGCTTGGAGATTATCTTCTAAGATTGTAATAGGAGAGGGAAGGTGAGAGAACTCTTCTTCATTACACTTCTAAGAGAGAATTGGGAGTGCTTGTAAAGAGAGAAAGGCTTTGAGAGAACTTCTAGGGATTTTCTTGGGAATGATTCTAAGATAAGCTATATTTTTCATTTCTTTTGATTGTAAACTTGTTTTTATATATGAAGTCCATGTTTTATCATATCCTTCTCATGAATTATGAGTAGTCTTCTTTATCCTTCTCCGTACTCTGAAGAAATGATTTTGTGAAGAATTGATTTTGTTTTCTATGATTTTAAATGTCAATAATTTGTGATTATTTGAACTCTGATCTTCATTTACTTTTTGATCTGGACAATTGAATTGTCAAAATGTGCTGAGAAACATATGTTCTAAAAAGGGGATATGATTTCTACAACAAAGGGAGAATCACATTTGGTTTTCATGGTAGAGTATGTCATCCATGAGATTGGATGTAAATAAATAGGGAAATATACTTCGTTGGATGTAAAATTGGAAGATTTTAAGGTGACAGATTAGAATCCCCAATTTGGTTCAACTAATTGGAAAATAATGTAAGCATGTCAGCCTTCAAGTGAGGGAGTATTGGGAGCTCTAGAGTGATAGCCGGTATCCTCCTAGCCNTTTTTATATATGAAGTCCATGTTTTATCATATCCTTCTCATGAATTCTGAGTAGTCTTCTTTATCCTTCTCCGTACTTTGAAGAAATGATTATGTGAAGAATTGATTTTATTTTCTACGGTTTTAAATGTCAATAATTTTTTATTATTTGAACTCTGATCTTCATTTACTTTTTGATCTGGCCAATTGAATTGTCAAAATGTGCTGAGAAACATATGTTCTAAAAAGCGGATATGATTTCTACAACAAAGGGAGAATTACATTTGGTTTCATGGGAGAGTATGTCATCCATGGGATTGGATGTAAATAAATAGGGAAATATACTTCGTTGGATGTAAAATTGGAAGATTTTAAGGTGACAGATTAGAATCCCCAATTTGGTTCAACTGATTGGAAAATAATGCAAGCATGTTAGCCCTCAAGTGAGGGAGTATTGGGAGCTCTAGAGTGATAGCCGGTATCCTCCTAGCATAACCACGGAATTAGGGACCAAACTTTGGATTAGTCATTGTTCTTTATAGCGCTCGGAAGAGGGTAGAGAATAGGATTGCTCCTATTTGGCACAAAACTATTTTTAAATATATTTTTCAAATGATTTCAATTTCTTCACAAGCCATATTTTCATTATAAAGGGGAAGGATGCTTTCTCATGCTTAAACTTTTCTTCAACAAAAACCTTTATTTTATTTCAACAATTTAACTTTTGAAAGTTTATCATCTAGTTTAATTTAACTGTTGTTGTCGTACATCTACATATTTAGTAGCATTTCACTTGAGTAGTTTAAATTCAAACTTCGTACTTTACTTTGTTTTTATTTTTATTTTAATTTAGGAATAACATAATAATAGCTAGCTTATATATATTTCCAGCTTCCCTGTAGGATCGATATCTAGGACTACATTATAGTCTTGTATTACTTGAACGATACATATACTTGCGTTAGTTGTAGAAGGGAATTGGGAGTTTGAAAGAGGTTTTAAAGATAAATTATTTTCATTAAAGTTACATTATTGTTTCGGTTACATTGAATATTTATTATTAATTTAATCCCAAGTTTCCGCGCATCAGTGTCTCTTCAAAATGCATCTAAATTCAATGAATAATCTAAGAGTTCCCTCCTTTCAAAAGCCATTTAAATATATTTTCGTGTCCATTAGCCATATCCCACGTTTTCACCAAAAGTTACTTGAAACATCCCTTCAAAAATTCATCCAAATTCATTAAATCATCATATAACTACCTTTGGTGCTTAAGCGCGAGGTATGTGGTGCTTAGGCATTACCTTCTCAGTTTTCCTAGCACTTAAGCTCCAGTTCTGGGTGCTTAGGCACCACAATTTTTTTCCACACCTTCATTTTTGCTCCAAATTTGATCTTTTTTCACACCTTTCACCATTTTTCATCTATTTGATTGTATCTGAAAGAAAAAAAACACACAAATACGTTCAATTAAAGTGCAATATCCTCAAACAATAAGTATAAAAATGTGTACATAAATGCTATATATTTTAGATGTATCAGCTACTTCTATCAGTTATCAGCTATTAATTTAGCATACACTTGTGGACTGTATTCATGCAGCTTGGATGATGTATGTAGATTTACTACAATTTGGAAAGAAAATAAAGAGTGGATCGAAACCTAAGTTTAGTATCAATTAGGATGACATCTTGAGATTTCAAGATCGATTGTGTGTTCCATATCAGGAAGGACTTCAATAGGAGATACTCTGTGAGGCACATTTTACTCCATATTTTGCTCATTTGGAATGTAACAAGATGTATCAAGATCTTATCATAGCTAAATTTTTTACCTATCAGAAGGTTAAGGTGGAACATCAAAGACTTGGTGGTCTATTGCAGCTCCTTCCCATTATAGTGTTGAAATGATAGAAGATTTCCATAAACTTTGTTGTTGGCTCTCCAAGATTGAAGTAAGGACATGAAGGTATTTGGGTATTGGTTGATTGTTTAACTAACTCAGCTCATTTTCTACAAATAAAGTAGACCTATTCAGTGGACAAATTAGCCAAGATCTATTTAGATAACATTTTTTTATTATATAGAATTCCAACAGACATTTTGTCAGATCAAGATGAAAGATCTACTTCCACACTATGGAAACAAGTGCAAGAAGCCATGAGCATGGGATTAAACTTCAATATGGCTTCTCATCCTAAGACAGAATGATAGTCAGAACGTACCATTCAGACCTTAGAAAACTTACTGCGAGCTTGCACTTTAAACTTCGGAGGTAACTGGGAAGACTATATACCATTGGTAGGGTTTGCTTATGACAATAGCTTCCAGCCTGCTATTGGCATGGTGTCATACGAGTACTTTATGACAGAATTTGTAGATCACTCTTGTGTTGGTTTGAGATTGGTGAGAGACAAATATTTACACCCTAACTAGTGGATCGAGCTATTGAGAAAGTTTGTCAAATTTGAGATCAACTACGTGTAGTCAGGATCTTTAGAAGAAGTACTTTGACCCAAAACACGGAGAGATTCAATTCAAACTTGAAGATCACATTTTTTTGAAGATTTCACCTATACGTGTAGTCACATGATTTGGCTAGACTAGAAAGCTTCAGCCTTGTTTGATTTGTCCTTTCAAGGTGATCAAGAAAGTTGGTAAAGTTTCATATGATTTGGCACTTTCTTAAAGGCTTGTAGAAGTACACAATGTCTTTTATATCTCTCTACTTCGGCATTATGTGCATGACGACTCTCATGCTATTTGGTATGAGCCATTACTGATTTGAGGAAACCTGAGTTGTAATTAATTACCACATTACATCTTGGAATGTGAAGTTTGACATCTTTGTTGCTAATCAATTCCTTTGGTTAAATTACATTGGAAGAACCAGTTAAAATNAATATATTTTTCAAATGATTTCAATTTCTTCACAAGCCATATTTTCATTATAAAGGGGAAGGGTGTTTTCTCTTTCTTTAACTTTTCTTAAACAAAAACCTTTATTTTATTTCAGCAATTTAACTTTTGAAAGTTTATCATCTAGTTTAATTTAACTGTTGTTGTCATACATCTGCATATTTAGTAGCATTTCACTTGAGTAGTTTAACTTCAAACTTCGTACTTTACTTTGTTTTTATTTTTATTTTAATTTAGAAATAGAATATTAATAGCTAGCTTATATATATTTCCAGCTTCCCTGTAGGATTGATATCTAGGACTACATTATAGTCTTGTATTACTTGAACGAAACATATACTTGCATTAGATGTAGAAGGGAATTGGGAGTTTGAAAGAGGTTTTAAAGTTAAATTATTTTCATTAAAGTTCATTATTGTTTTGGTTACATTGAATATTTATTATTAATTTAATCCCAAGTTTCCGCGCATCAGTATCTCTCTAAAATGCATCTAAATTCAATGAATACTCCAAGAGTTCCCTCCATTCAAATGCCATTTAAATATATTTTCGCGTCCATTAGCCATATCCCACGTTTTCACCAAGAGTTACTTAAAACATCCCTTCAAAAATTCATCCAAATTAATTAAATCATCATATAACTACCTCTGGCGCTTAAGCGCGTGGTATGTTGTGCTTAGGCATTACCTTCTCAGTTTTCCTGGCACTTAAGCTCCAGTTTTGGGTGCTTAGGCACCACAGTTTTTTTCCACACCGTCATTTTTGCTCCAAATTTGATCCTTTTTCACACCTTTCACCATTATTCTTCTATTTGATTGTATCTGAAAGAAAAAAAAAAACATACAAATACGTTCAATTAAAGTGCAATATCCTCAAAAAATAAGTATAAAAATGTGTGCATAAATGCTATATATTTTAGATGTAACAGCTACTTCTATCAGTTATCAGCTATCAATTTAGCATACACTTGTGGACCAATTTCATGCAGCTTGGATGATGTATGTAGATTTACTACAGTTTGGAAAGAAAATAAAGAGTGGATCGAAACCTAAGTTTAGTATCAATTAGGATGACATCTTGAGATTTCAAGATCGATTGTGTGTTCCATATCAGGAAGGACTTCAATAGGAGATACTCTGTGAGGCACATTTTACTCCATATTTTGCTCATTTGGAATGTAACAAGATGTATCAAGATCTTATCATAGCTAAATTTTTTACCTATCAGAAGGTTAAGGTGGAACATCAAAGACTTGGTGGTTTATTGCAGCCCCTTCCCATTATAGTGTTGAAATGATAGGAGATTTCCATAAACTTTGTGGTTGGCTCTCCAAGATTGAAGTAAGGACATGAAGGTATTTGGGTATTGGTTGATTGTTTAACTAACTCAGCTCATTTTCTACAAATAAATTAAACTTGTTCAGTGGATAAATTAGTCAAGATCTATCTAGATAACATTTTTTTATTACATAGAATTCCAACAGACATTATGTCAGATCAAGATGAAAGATCTACTTCCACACTATGGAAACAAGTGCAAGAAGCCATGAGCATGGGATTAAACTTCAATATGGCTTTTCATCCTAAGATGGAATGATAGTCAGAACGTACCATTCAGACCTTAGAAAACTTACTGTGAGCTTGCACTTTAAACTTCGGAGGTAGCTGGGAAGACTATATACCATTAGTAGGGTTTGCTTATGACAATAGCTTCCAGCCTGCTATTGGCATGGTGTCATACGAGTACTTTATGACAGAATTTGTAGATCACTCTTGTGTTGGTTTGAGATTGGTGAGAGACAAATATTTACACCCTAACTAGTGGATCAAGCTATTGAGAAAGTTTGTCAAATTTGAGATCAACTACATGTAGTCAGGATCTTTAGAAGAAGTACTTTGACCCAAAACACGGAGAGATTCAATTAAGACTTGAAGATCACATTTTTTTGAAGATTCCACCTATACGTGTTGTCACATGATTTGGCTAGACTAGAAAGCTTCAGCCTTGTTTGATTTGTCCCTTCAAGGTGATCAAGAAAGTTGGTAAAGTTTCATATGATTTGGCACTTTCTTAAAGGCTTGTAGAAGTACACAATGTCTTTTATATCTCTCTACTTTGGCGTTATGTGCATGACGACTCTCATGCTATTTGGTATGAGCCATTACTGCTTTGAGGAAACTTGAGTTGTAAATAATTACCACATTACATCTTGGAATGTGAATTTTGACATCTTTGTTGCCAATCAATTCCTTTGGTTAAATTACATTGGAAGAACTAGTTAAAACGCGAGACAACTTGGGAGGTTGAAGAAGAGATGATTGCAAAGTAATCACAACTATTCCAGAACTAAGGTATGAATTTAGGGACCAAATTCTTTTAAGGAGGGTAGTACGTAAGAACCGAACAATATTTTGTTTCTTACTTTTTCTTCTTCTCCCATGGGATTTCTTTCCTTCCTTGATCACTGCCAACTTACCAAATGTTGATCTTTCTTTTTTCTTCTCTCATTCCCACTTGCCACATTCAATTTCCTCACTCGTTTCTAACCTCTTGTGGCTATATAGAGATGACCAAGCGTGGGCTAGGGTATCAATTTCCACCTCTCCTTTCCCTCTTCCTCTGGATCATTCTTTCCTCATTTCTCCTGATCTTTCTCCCTTCTGGTTTCACCCAAAACCATCACCTTTCTGATCGAACTCCCTCATAATACAAGTAGTAATATTTCTAGCTATGAAGGCAATGGTGGGATTGTAGTATATAGATACCCAAAACCATAATCTTCCTCCTTCTGCTGCGCTCCAACAAAAAAACCATTGCATGCTTTAGCTTCTCTAAATTTNTCCTCTGGATCATTCTTTCCTCATTTCTCCTGATCTTTCTCCCTTCTGGTTTCACCCAAAACCATCACCTTTGTGATCAAACTCCCTCATAATACAAGTACTGATATTGCTAGCTATGAAGGAAATGGTGGGATTGCAGTATATAGAGACCCAAAACCATAATCTTCCTCCTTCTGCTGCGCTCCAACAAAAAAACTATTGCATGCTTTAGCTTCTCTAAATTATGTGATTAATCTCCCAACAAGATTTGTTAAAAGTGGGATTTGAAGCAACTCAGAGGGGGGATCAATATTTAAGAAGGTAAGATTAGGTAATGTTCTGTGATTGTTTATAATACTTGTTTCAAACTGTAATTTTTTCTCCTTAGCAAACTAAAAAAAAAGAATATATTATTTAAAGCAGGCTAGTCAACATTCACAAATTGTTTTTAAACAACAATAGTTGTATAAATAACTTTAGATTTTGTCAAACCTAATTTAATGAGTAAATAAGTTTAATTGTTTAATGATTTTACTTTTAAATGGCATTGATTGCAAATCGAACCAACAAACCAGTTGAAGTGTCGTGGTTGTCGTCTCAAAATAATTAATCGATGTTATTGGAGGATAAATGTACCCTTCTTAATTAATGGAGTTATTCCTTTTTAAATTCATTAGAATCACATCTATTATTTATGCTTTTGTCAATCCTGCCCTTGGCACTTCAATTATCATGTTGTAGTTGTTATAGGCTTGCTTTATTGCTTATGCTGAAATTACTAGCTGCCTTAAGTTATTGTTGCATATTTGAAAAATCTTGCAATTATAATGTTTTTCTTTACTGCCATTTTATGAACCTGTATGTGGATTCATGTCATATTATAATTCTATGCAAAATTACATTCTTCTTACATATTATACCCGTGAAACCAAATTGACATGCATGTGTGTGATGGCATCTAGGTCTCAAGAACCCTTTTGGATATTGGCTAGCCAGGCCGACGGACACACAGAATGACTACTCTACGGGAAACTATCGGGTTTTCTTGAGTTGGTATTTAACCTCCCCAATTTGAGATTTTGTGTTAAAAGATAAGAATTTTTTATTATAAACAATTGCATGTTTCGTATGATATGCATATTTTATATTTACCCATCTTTTGTTGGTCTTACATTGTTACATATGCGCCTAATGATTCTTCTTTACTTGTTGTCATACAACATGCTTCATTCCCCTTTAAGTTATGTTTTAATAAATTGATGTTATTTTTTTAGTTTGTTTTTCAAACTCATTCATTGATATTTTTGCATAATAGGTTTTATTCAGCCAACAGAAGGATTGTCTCCACTGGAGTAATTTTTTCAGTTTTAGTTTCCTATTTTTTGGTATTCTTCCACAGTATTTGTTTTTGTTATTGTGATTTTCCTTAGTCTGGGTAGTTGTTCGATTTTATCATTTCTATTTTGATTCAGTTGATTTTATATTTTCAGTACAAATGTAAAAGTGAACTTTTCTATATTAATAAAACTTATATTTTCTTTTTATTTGCAATGCAAGTCTTTCTTTGAAAATACAAAATATGTTCAAATCATTTCAGCATACTACGTCATAGAAATGTATCGCCTTCTGGTCCCTGGGTGTGACAAAAATGAAAGTAATTTTCTATGTACTTTATTAAATCATGTTAGGCTAAGTTTATTTTCTTCTATGATTTGATAGTTCATGAATTGAATGTTCTGATTAATGTTTAAGTGCATGATAAATTCAAATCATGTTTGTGTTTTCTTTCAATTTTTTTTACTATGAAGTGGTAGTTACACTTATACCTAAACCTTAACGTTGATTTATAATTTAACAGAGTTTACTTTTACATAAAGAAGAATCACAACAAAGAATTAGATATTAGGGTTTTTAAAATTAGAATTTTCATGATATCGATAGAGGCTTTAAAGCACATGTTCTTGACTGACCTGTAATGTCGATTTAAATCTTATATTAGCGTTTAACTTTATAAACTACAATATTCATAAGAGTTTATGCATTTTTAAATTTAATTAATTTAAGAAAGAATTTAGAAATAATATTTAAAAAATTTAAATTTTGAATAGAGGATAAGCTCTGCGAGCTTGTGCTTGACTCAGTTTTAGAATCCATCATTGATTCTCATGAGAATAATGTTAGACTCAATCCATTATATTGATTAAGGTTCTGTTTGGGGCAACTTGTGTGTTTCAGGATAAGTAATTTATCCTGAAACGTGGTCTGCGGGTTGATCGCGGGGTTCGACCTGTAGCTTGCATTTAGTGTAAAAACCCCAAATGTGGTAGACAGTGTTTTCAAAAATGCGCAAATCAAATGGTTAGACGACATTTTTGAAAATGTTGTCGCACTTATAAGCTGACTCAAACAAACCCTAAATAACCAAAACTTATGTTACCCATGCAAATTTTCAATATTCACTTGTGTAGAGGTTTCATACTATCCTAAATACGTGTTGTGTAACATCTTTTCAGGATCATGTGCTTTATTAAAGAGTGAACCAAATTAAATTATATTAATGAATAATAATTCTCTTAGAAAAGGTTTTTTTACCTCATTTTTAGTGAAGTTCACAATACTTTACTCAAGGTTTAGAAAATCAGACCGGACCGGCCAATTTAACCGTGAACAAGTGCTTGGTCCAGTCTGAAACCCATACTTGATTGTTTTTGTCGTCAAATCATCAGGAACTAGTCAAATTGTCGCTTCAATTAGAAAACCAGAAAACTAGTTTCCTCTTCTGAAAAACATGAATATTATTTTATATTTTTTTTATCATTCTTCACGGGCCACGCACAAGTTATATTCCCAACTCAAAAAAGCAAAAGACAACCACTAATTTCCAATTATATTCTCCATGAGTTGCTCTTTTCTTATATATATATATATATATATGTATATATATATATATATATGTATATATATATATATATATGTAT
>JXCR01122815.1:610585-620964 GCA_002079205.1 Phalaenopsis hybrid cultivar | reverse complement strand
ATATCTAAGCTCAATTGATTTGATGTAGAGGATAATTGGATTGATAATCAATATCCTTAAACACTCTAAGCCCAACTTTACTTATGGGCATCACAATCTTAAATGACTTAAACTTGCCTTATGGGTACACACCCACATAACTCTTAAGTGAAATATCAATTGACTAATTGAGTATCCTATCCTCATAATATATAAATTGTCAAGTTTCACTAAGTAACGGGGTTGTCACCCTCAAACTCGGATGATTATTGGAACATTATGATAAGATCAAAATGAACTCGGGATATTTCAAGAGATATTCAAAGTGATCTAAGGTCAGACCTTGAACATTTTGAAATCTATTGGATATTCTAAAGGACAAATTGGACTTGTCAGATTTTGTTTTAAAATTTTCCACTAGGATCTTCTAAGATTCAACTAGATCATAACTTGGAGTTTGGTAGCTAAAACTTCACCTACTCATGCAATTTAAATTACTTGCAATATTATCTACATATCTTGCAAGTACTGACCTTTCAGGTGGTAGAATGAGAAGACTAGCCAGGCATGCTTTTACAGTTTACAGTGACATTTTATCTTTTACTTTCCACACTATACTTTCATGCTTATAAAACTTGCATGTTAAAAAATGATGTCACCCTGCATGAAAACCTAAAACTGCTAGGGTAACCGCAAAATCAAAACCAAAACTAAAATCAATCAAGATAAAATTCACCGCCACAACATTCAAAATATAAGACAACTCAAAAATTTAATCACAAACATCACACAAACAACAATTGCAACTAAATTAAGACATCTCTATCAGATGATCGGGAATCCCTCGGAGGAGGTAACCTACAGTTGCTAATGAGACTTCCAGCAGTTTATATGAAACTATGAAACTCATTAAGTTTAGTTTAGTAAATTCATTTGGACAAAGTGAATCCGATAGAAAATAGTGGTACCGAAATGAGGGAACCGTAGGATCCAAACTGGTGTCGTTCTAATCAACTTTAACATCCCCCATAATATTTAAGTGAACATAACCATAGGGTCATGAAATTTTACATCATAACTTGACACATTAGAAAACTTAAACTCATCATGACAAGGAGCTTGGAGCTAGCACGGTGGGTAGCACGGTCATCTTCAAACAGCAAAACCTGTGTAGATCAGCTAAACCATCCATTCCTAAAAATTATACAACCAAGCCATAGTACTTAGATGTGGTTTGCTTATGTAAAATAAATCCTTAACTCATCTTTAAGCTTTGTATAGCTCTGTTGTACAATGCAAGCCCTAACTCATCTTAGGATTCTGAGGTTGTCGTTCATTATGACCTAAATCCTCACATCTTCCAGGCTATTTGTGTGATCGTTTCACACAAATGTAAGCCCTAAACAAATAAAATTGATAGGATGAAATACTCAAATAATTTCTCTTCAAAATTGAAGCCAAACATTAGGATAGACTGGGAAGTCACTGAGGTTCTTCTTCGGATCTATAACATACCCTAGTTCTACCATCTTTTGATTCTACAATAAATGTTCCAAACTTAAACCATTCCCCTTTCACATCTCTCTGTCCGATTTCATTGAAAAGTTCATTCTTTTGACCTCTTTGAAGATAATATTTTTCTTATTTTTATCGAGAGGTTTTTTAGGTGACTTCGGTTATCTAAGATGTAATTAACTTTAGGGGCTTGCCCTTATAGGAAACTTGTCCAAACCCAGCTTAATATAAATCTTATTTAATTCTTCGTATTAAATAGGTGAACTTGTCGGAAAATAAAATGGTTTTGCAGACCAAACTTATCTCATATCATTCTTAGTTTATTTGATCGNAGTTGGGTATTTTTGGTAGAATTAGGAAGTCAACCACCATATGTGAACTATGGACAAATAGAATCCCCATATAGGTCCTCTATGTACTGTTCTTAGCTAAACGCTAGCCTAAGACAAATGGTCCATTCTTTTCTCCATTTGGCTGATTTGCTCATCCCTTGGGAAAATAGCCTAAGCATCTCATCTTCGGTATTCTCTTCAACAAGAGATTGAGTGTCGAGCGCAAATGTAGTGGCTCTAGTCTCAATGACATGGATATCCATGAAATCTTCCTTGAGGTAATCATTGAAATCAAAATCTTCATCATCATCATTGATGGAAACTCCTTGTTCTCAGGCCAACACAGAATTCTCAACTCTGAGCTTTTCGACCTTTTCTTCAATTATTGATTCTTGTAGCATCTTGAGATCTAGAGGAATTTGTTGGACATCCTCTAGTTGCTCATCCATCTTGCTAGCAATTGCTGCGATAATGTCAGATACGTTGACCCTCACTTCATTCCATGATCCTGCCCTGTGGGCTTACTGGACTGTATCGGTATGGTGACCTTGGGTGCCCATACCTTTTTCTTTAACGGTGGTGCCTTGAGATAGAGTGTCTCAGCAAAAATATCAAAATGTTGAATAGAAGTATGCTCCCCATGACGTAGACCAGATAAAATACTGGATAACCTCTTTGTCTTTCCCTTTGGAACCTTAAGAACATCCTTGTGGCTGGTAATAAGAAGAATTCTTGGACCCAGATGAGACTTAACTTGTCGACGTTCTGCAGGTCAAGTGACGGTAGAATTGGTAGCAACAATGGTGGTATCAACTCTGCTTACTAAGTGGAACCAGATGGGAATATGGGCAGTCAAAGCTTCAGTTGATTTCTGAGATCGTCTGACATCTCTGGCATCCCTTAAAATTTCTTCTTCATGCGAGGGGATACTTCACACTCCACTCATTTAAGTAACCCACCAACTGAACAACCTTCTTTGGCAGCTAGTTTCTAAAAAACCGTACTGACTTAGGTGATAAGAGCAGGCTTCTTCTTCTCCCCACTGTGTCCATGAGGTGATGGTAAATNTAAGTGGAACCAGATGGGAATATGGGCAGTCAAAGCTTCAGTTGATTTCTGAGATCGTCTGACATCTCTGGCGTCCTTTAAAATTTCTTCTTCATGCGAGGGGATACTTCACACCCCACTCATTTAAGTAACCCACCAACTGAACAACCTTCTTTGGCAGCTAGTTTCTAAAAAACCGTACTGACTTGGGTGATAAGAGTAGGCTTCTTCTTCTCCCCACTGTGTCCATGAGGTGATGGTAAAGTCGCAGCGATCTTCTGGATACTTTCATACCCATTATTATCCATTATGGGTTGGAACGTACTCCCTTGTAGAAGTGGATAGGTCACTGGTAATCCTGACTCCTTCTAGTGAGGAACTTCATCAACAGGTATTTTCATAAAAATTTGGGCTTCAATTGCCCTTCTAACTTTCCGGCTGCAGTTTCTTTTTTGGGTTTGGGTTTACGGTGTAGTCCTCGAACTTGATCCGATTTCAAATACTGACGGCGGGACAACTAATCCTTCAGTTGAGTTCTCAACAATCATAACTTCTTTTCCCTTAGCAAAAATGGGAACAACATGCTTAGTAGGTGCCATGGTGGTAATAGTCTTGACATTCTTGTAAGAAGGGAAATCCTGAGGGCAGTTAAGGTTAAACTCAACAGATGATTCCTGAACCTCTGGAGCGATGACTTTCATCACGATGAATGGGACTTCTTCAAGAATGACCTCGAGATCTTCAAATTCGGCTCCAAAATTTATGGTGAAAGGAACGTTGCGGGCGTTGTGGCTCATCGGCAGGTTGCAAGAAAAAGTGAGCATTGGGAACGCCATTGCAGCAGCTTCAAAAAAGGTAGCTCTGGGGTTAGTTATTTGGCCAATACCTTGTAATTCTAGTGCAAGGACAAAAATTAACAGAGGTCGATCTGTAGACCGGGTAAGTCTTTATTTAATTTGTGGAGATTTTAAGATTTTAGTAAAAATATTTTGAATGTAGAAAGATTTAATTAATATAAGAAATTTGAAGAGCACACGCAACACGACACAGTCCAATTTAATTTACAAAATAAAAAATCAAACTCGAAGGGGAAAGTCAAGTTTAGGACTTATTGCGGGACCAAATTTACAACGCATAATGCTCGGGCAGAACTAGTCCACCAACACACCAATTGGGGGTTCAACCCCACACAAAGATTAAAAAGTCCTTAATGGCCTCCTGAACCTTCCTGTTAAAAGGTGATTGAACAGACAGTCTTGAAGTCCAATACTTTTCCAAGAAAAAAATGGGTAAATTATGCCAACATAAGAAGGGTAATTCGATTCATGAGGGACATGAACACATTACTGATGTATGAAGATAATATTTCTTGACTAATATGGAGAAAGAAACAATTCCCTAGCAGAGTCGCCAAAAGTTGTCGGCACTATTTTGGTTGTGGAGTTGCCCGTTGGAAGCTACTCGATCGCGGAATCAAAATCCCGTCGCCCGCTTCAGAAAGAAATTTAATTTACATACATTTATATAAGTTTAGAAAAATATAAAATCTAACTAATTTTATACCTTTCATAGTTCAAATGAAAGAGCACTGTACCTCAAACCCTGTATCTATCTCAAAGGATAAACACAAGACTTGAGGGTGAGGCTCAATCAAATAAACTAAGAAAATATGACATTCTTTTGGTCTGCAAAAACTATTTTTATTTATTAGCCGACAAGTTCCCCTATTTAATATTAAAAATTAAATAGGGTTTGTATTAAGCTAGGTTCGGAAAAAGCTTTCTATAAGGGCAAGCCCCTATAGTTAATTACATCTTAGATAACCAAAGTCTCCTAAGAAAACTCTTGATAAATGTAGGAAATATAATCTACAAGGAGTTCAAAAGGATGTGACTTTTCAAGGAAATCGGACAAAGTGGTGTAAAAAGGGAATGACTCAAATTTGGAAAATTTATTGTAGAATCCAAAGGAGTAAGAACTAGGGGATGTCATAGATCTGGAGGATAATTTCAGTGAATTCCCAGTTTATCCTATTGTTTGGCTTTAGTTTTAAGGATAAATATTTAAATGTTTCATCCTAGCAATTTTATTTGTTTAGGGCTTACATTAATGTGAAGCGATCACACAAACAACCTGGAAGATGTGAGAATTTAGGTCGTGACGAATGACAACCTCAGAATCCTAAGACGAGTTAGGGCTTATATTGTATAATAAAGCTATATAAAGGCCTAAAGATAAGTTGAGGATTTATGTTGCAAAAGCAAACAACCTCGAATTTCTATGGCATGTTATTTAGTTCTAAGGAAGATATGATGTTGTAGATCCTATTATTGTTGCAGATGGTCATGCTGCCCACAATGCTAGCTTCAAGCTCCTTGTCATGACTAGTTTATGTTATCTAATGAGTCAGATTATGATGTTGAAAAAAATATTCCTATGTTTATAGTTCTTTAAATGTTTTGGGGCATATTAAAGTTGTTTAGAGTGACAACGTTTAGAATCCTACAGTTCCCTCGTTCTGGTACCACAATTTTCTATCATATTCACTTAGTCCAAATGAATTTACTAAACTCAACTTAATGAGTTCCATACTTTTATTTAGACCGTAGCAAATCCCATTAGCAATCATAGGTACCTCCTCTCAGAGATTCCCGATCATCTGATAGAGACATTTTAAATTAGTTTTAATTTTTTGTTTTTTTTTTATAATTGTGATTAAATTTTGAGTTGTCTAATATTTTGAATGTTGTGGTGGTGAATTTTATCTTCATTAATTTTAGTTTTGATTTTGATTTTGGTTTTATGGCTATTCTAGTAGTTTTGGTTTTCATGGAGGGGGACATCTTTGTTTAACATGCAAGCTCGAGGCAGGAAGTACAGAAAGATATATGTATTACTTTAAAAGCGTACCTATTGATTCTTCTCATTCCACCATCTGAAAGGTCAGTACTTACAAGACATGTTTATATTTTTGCAAGGGATTTAAATTGCAGGAGTAGATGAAGGTTTAGCTACCAAACCCCAAGTTATGATTTTATTGAATCTCGAAAGATCTTAGTGGATGATTTTAGAACAAAATATGGCAAGTACAATCTGCCCTTCAGAATGTCCAATAGATTTTAAAATGCTCGAGGCATGACTTTGGACAATTTAGAAGATCTCTAAAAATCATTTTAGTTCATTTCAGACTAATCATATTGTTCCTTTAGTCATCTGAGGTTGAAGTTTGACTACCCCTTTGTTGAGTGAAACTTGAGGATTTAATTACCCCGAGGATAGGATAATCGATTAATCAATTGATGTTTCATTTAAGAGTTATGTGAGTGGGTGCCCCTAAGGCAAATTTAGGTCATTTAATCACCAATCATGTTATCTTCTAAATCCAATCAATTAAATTTAGACATCGAGCCTTTGTCACTACCAAGCCCTTAACAATCACGATAAGTGGAATGGTGATTATCAAGATTTTGATTTAAGTGATATATATCCTTATTGAATGATCACATCATCCTTAACTTTGGGCTTGAGAATGGTAAATTATCATCTTTTCTATCTTAAGCCCATCATTTAAGAATCATTTGATCATAATTAACTTTCAAATCATGAAGATTAAGAAAATTGTGTTTTTTTTAATGTTGTGCAAGGGTGGTGAGTGAGTTTCTATCTTTTAATGTCATTGTATTTCAATCATCTAAACATGTTCATTAAGCTTAAAATTACCCATTTTCCCTAGGTTAAGTTTAAATTTTGATTAAGACACCAAAGTCTAAAATTATCACTTTGCCCTTGGGACACTTCACCTCATAACTCATTTACCACAACTTAAAAGACTTTGAAGGTTTAGAGTGTCATATCCATGAGGTAATTACAATATTAGAGGAGAATATGTGGACCTCTTAAAATTTCATTTAATTTAATTATTTATTTAAATTTAGAAAATAAGATTTTTTTAAATTGATTCATTTCACTTTCCAAACTAAAGTTTTTTTTATTTATGAGAAAAATTATTAAATGTTTCTCTAGGTCAGAGGAATACTTAGACAAAATTTCATGATTTTTTTAATTAACTTATTATTATTATATTAATGGGAAAATAAGGAAAATCCACTTTTAAGCCTTTAAAATTTATTTATTTTTAACTTAGAAAAATTAGGAAAATTAGTTTTACTGAGTCCGAAGTGATCATAGGGCTATTAGGCACATTTTTAAAGCATTTTGATATCTTTGAGATTTTCAATTATTTTTAATTATTTTAAAATTCAAATTAATGCTCACAAATTATTTATTTTCTAAGAAGTAATTTTTCCAAGTGTATTTAATTTATTATAATTATTTTTGTACAAAAATATAAGCTTCCCTAGAAAATGAACTTTAATACTTGAACTTAATCAAATAATTTCCAAATTCTTACAGTGGATAAACATGATTTTTATGAACAATGTGAGATTTATTTTGTAAATTTTTTATAAGTAAATAATTTACAAAAAATAACACAAGATATTTACATTTAATTAAATATAAAAATTTACAAGTTAACTCAAGACATAATGATATTTTTCCTAGACTTCTCTGACCACAAGAAGCCTAGTAAAATTATTCTCACAATTTTTCATGTGCTATTTTGATTTATATAATTAAAATAAACCAAAATTGCCACCATAGCTTGAAGATTAGGACTAGAAGCATAGAGATGTCCTCTGTCAGAGGACATAGACTCTATCATGAGGAAAAAACCCTCAAAGTTTCAAGTCATGGTGAGCAATGTTTAATCGTAATGAATTAAAATACTCCAGAGGGTATTTAATTCATTAAAATTCAGGAAATAAGAAAATAATTTTTGTTTTTAGTCCACATTATTCTCCTTTATTTACTAAAAAAGTGGGTATTTTTATCTTACTTTATGATTTTTCTATAAAAAGATGTGGATTTTTTATTTTTACACATTTAAAATAATTCAAAAATTCCATATTTTTCTACTTATCCACGCGACGCCACCTCAACCAACGGCGGCTCCGAACTCACGCACGAGGCGCTTCCATTCATCACCGTCATCCACCTCAGCAGCCACTTGGCCCACGGTTCACACACCAAGAGTATGTCCGGCTTGATCTCCCCTGTCCATTGGATACATGCGTGATCAGACGACATCCGTTCATCGTCCCCAAGTGACCTAAACCATGAACCATTCACACTAAACCTTAAGATCTTCGTCTAGACTCAACCAAATTGCATGGGGTTTGTTTTTCAACCTTCAGTTACTCAAGACAAACCTATCTATACGGTATATACAATATAAAATACAGTAAATATGTATAATGAATAAAAAAACACTTGAATTAGGGTTGAGGTTCAATACCTTAGTCTAAGAGGGGAGTCCTCAATCAGATGGTTATGGTAGCTTCCATTGGGTCCAACGATCCTCCAGATGAAGTCTTTTGTCTTGGTGAATTTCTAGGTATGTTTTTGATCAAACTAGATTTTAGGTTTTGATCTAGAGTTGTCCTAGATGATGTTTTAGAGGGGACTTTGATATATGAATGTCGTGAAGAGTTCTAAACATCAATTGGGTGTCAAATTTGGGGTTAAGGCATTCAGTTTGGTGGAATTTGGAGACAGCCAATTTGGGGCAATTTTGGGGATTTTGAATGTGGGTTGAAATTGAGTGAAATTAAGGCATGAACAAGGTCAAATAAGGTCTAATCNTTAAGGCATTCAGTTTGGTGGAATTTGGAGACAGCCAATTTGGGGCAATTTTGGGGATTTTGAATGTGGGTTTAAATTGAGTGAAATTGAGGCATGAACAAGGTCAAATAAGGTCTAATATGATGTGTAGGATTATTAGGAAGAATTTAGGATTCAAATTGGGATAGATTGAGTAGGCTATGGGGTTCAATTTGGTGAGGTTAAGTCATATGCTCAAAATTGAGAGTTTTACTTGGTTCAAAATTGAGCTCAAAGCATGGGTCAATTAGGCTTGGATTTGGTTTGGATTGATCATATTAAAGATGAATTTGAGTTTAGAATTTAAATTGGGTAGGATTGGGGCCAAATTGATGGATATTTGAAGTGAAATTGGGGAAATTGGGCCTTTAAATTTCATTTGGGGGTTTAGGTCAAATTGAGTTCAATTGAAGGGTCCAGATTTGTTTTGGAGATATTTGAAGTGATTTTGGATGTTTTTAGAGAGTTTGGAGAGCGAAGGGTATTTATGTAATTTTGGCCAATTTGAGGGTATTTTGGTAAATTTGGCAATTTTGGGTGGTTTTGGGCAATTTAGGCATTTTGAAATGGTTTGAAATGATTTTTGAACAAATTTAGGTATTTTGGGTGAATTTTGTAATTTTGTCTAAATTTAGGGTTTGGGGGTATTTAGGTAATTTGGGTGGATTTGGGGGGGGGGAGCAAAAGGCCAACTTGGATATTTTGGTAGAATTGTGGTGCCAACCACTATGCATGAGCTATGGACCAATGAAATCCCCATTTGTGTCCTCTATGTACTGGTCTTAGCTAAACCCTAGCCTAGGGCTACTGGTATAGGAGACCAACTACATGGGTCTTCGAAAAGATCAAGGGTTCAAAGTCAACAAATCTGGGATCAGCGCTGCAAGTGAATATATGTGGTAGTGAGTGTGAGTGAACTAGCTCCAGAACAACTCCCAGGGTCAGCCCTAAGGTCAAGCAGTCCTATGAGGACTCTCTGTGGGATCCTCCATACTGACCCCACCTACTAAGTATTAGAGGTTATGACCAATATGTGGAACTTCAAGTTGAGCAAAGAATGATTTAGAGTTTCTAATGGTGGTTCCTTTTCTAGTTTTGTAGGAATAGTCAACATTAAAATCATATGGCTAAACCCTAGGACACTAAAGAGGAAAAACTAAACCTCAACCAAAAATGAGGTCAACACAGCTAAAATGTTTTCAAGGAGTCCCCATCCAATGGATTTGGTTAAACAAGGATTAGAGTGTATTATTAAAAGGGTTAAAAAAAAATTTAATGGAGTTCAAAAGGTGTCCCCTCCTTTTAGCATTAATAGTTTGGTGAGGTGGCAACAGCTCATATGGCTCACTTATGGCTTGGGGGCTTCATGACTTGTCCTTGGCTTAGTCAATTTGCATGAGAAAGGATTTTTGGATTTTATGGGGGTATTTTGACGGTTTTTATCATGAGTCTTAGTATGGAATGATTTTTTCATGTATTGGAAACTTAGCGAATGATTTTCATTAAATGGATGATGCGGAGAAAAGTTGTCATGTGGGCTCTTAATTGAATCTTGGGCTATTTGAATGAATTAAGGGGTTGGGATTTTAAAATTTGGGGTGAATTTGGGATAAACTTTAGGTCAATTAAATTTTTAATTTCATGTAGGGCAATTTCATGAAGATTTTTAAAATATCTCAAGTGATATTTGATTCAATTGGAAGGCCAAATTGGGGAGATTTGGGCATAGGGTCAACTTGGGGATTTTAGGTTAGACTTGTTTTTGGTTAGGCTAGAGCTTGGCTA